>OMLI01101668.1:3832-18681 GCA_900302605.1 Rondeletia loricata
GCGGTATGTATATGATTTTGGTAAGCAATTTAACTCATTAAATATGTCAATATTTGGAGCTGTTGTGTGGTGTAGATCATTTGGTAATATACTGATTGATGTGGCCTATGTGTCAGAATGCTGGCAATCTGAAAAAATCTGAGCACTGCAAAAAGGTCAACTTTTTGAGAAAAAAGACCCACCCCTTCCACCAGGCTGGCTGGTATGTACCTCCAACTAAAAAATGCAATTACCTAAATCCAAAGTCAAAATAGTGAATAATGACCTTATCCCACCCCCATTAATTGAAAATATCTGCTTAATCTCTAACTCCAAAAAACTCCTTGAGATCTCTACCGATACCAACTTCTGGACGTACTTCTGCTCTAACACCTTCAACACTACCTCATCCAGTAACACACAACTAATCCAATGCAAAGTCACCCACAGAACACATATTACTCAGCATAAAATGTTCAAAATCAGCTTCACCGACACAGACCACTGCACTTACTATCACGCCACCTGGCACTGTCCTCCGGTACAACAATTTTAGAAAAACATCACACACTCCATATCTACATTTGTAGACAGCAACATATTCCACTCTCCCCCTCACTGTTTTTACTTGGAGACACTTCTATTCTTAACGCCCCAAAACCATCGTAACACATTCATTTTGGCAGCGCTAACAATCGCCAAGAAAACTAGACACAAACTGAACATCACACAATGGATAAACCTATCAACAGACCACATTTCACAGGAAAAACTCCCTGCCTCTTTAAGAAACCAAACCCAAACATTTGAAACAATTTGGGCTCCCATCCTAAACCACCATTGAACTGAGACTACGCACATGCTCGTGTACAGACACGCAAGCACACAGCTTTTCTACCCCAGGGTTGCGTGTGTACCCCCTACTGGTTACAAACAAGAATCCAGTCTATAGATAGAGAATTGGCCACTCCCAGGCTCCGTACCAAATGACAATTCAGGGTCCCCCCCCTATTCAGGAAGCCGCTGCTGGTCCATATCAGGACCAGATCTGGAAAGAAATTAATGTGACATCAGCACCTCTAGCACTACCTGTCTCATGGCATTTATTTTTCACGACAGGGCTGTTCGATCATTTGAACCATGTTGGTCGGTGTCTTGTTTTCCACGTGGATGTGTGGGATAACGTGGGCATGATGGAAATGACCTCATATGGAGAACATATATGCATTTAAGAAATCAAACTCATCCTGCTGCCCATTGAAACACATGCTGTCCAAGAAAGAGGCTGCAAATCAGAATTGTGCCATTTAAATCTAAGTTTACTTATTGAGGCCTTTCAAGAAACAAAGGACATTTTTCACCTTATATAATGAAAATTTGAGTTATATCATTCCTCTGATCTTTCTATGACATCATGACTTGTCAGAATTTGAAATGCACGTTTTATAGATCTGGCTCTGCATTTCTAATGACTTTCAGCTGTAAGGGCAGGAATAGGATTGTAGTAGCTTAACACCTTGTTCAGTGGTGACTTGTAGAAAATAATCTGCTGCCCATTTGGGTAAGGGAGTGGAATTACTTTATAAAGGTGGGATGGCAGAGGAAACAAAGAGAAGCAAGTAACCCACAGCTAAGCATTTCAGCTCCAGTCAAAGGTTTTACTGAGTACAGTATGTGTGTCTCAGTGTGCTAAAGCATGTAGCCTAAACCAGTGCTTGTCCTGCATCCAGAAAACTCCATGTTCTCTGGTTATGCCCTTAGCAACCATACACAATCCAAACCCTCAACACTTGGAAGGATGTTGTCCTCATTACTATTATTTTCCCTTTGGACTGTCAGAGATGGGCTGTCTGTTTCACTATTTCATGCTCTCCTTATCTGCTTCTCTTTCCACCCATGGTAATTGACAGTGGCTGTAGGCCAGTAAAAGTCAGGAGTGGGTGTGGGGGGTGGGGAGGAGGGAGAAGAGGGACAGAAACAGAGGAGACTGCTGGAAAGGGCAGACTTTCGTTCACCAGAGGAACATGTGCACTGCTCCCCAAATTCAGCTTCTTTAACCCCAGGGCTCTGAACAGCATTGATCACTGGCTCTCAATGAAAGGATTAAGGGAAATTCACACAAGGGCTTGGACACTGACCGGTAACTGTTTGTTTCCTTTGTGTCATTTTTGCAGGGCAACTGTTGTGGGTGGTGTTTTTTAATGCATAAACATACAGTTTGTCATACTTGCTTGATAATTACGTAGCCAAATTCAGAGTATGACATGCTGTGGAAAATTGCTAAATAATAAAGCTGTTGGGGTGATTTCAGTGCAATAAATTTTTGTCACTGCACAATGTGTTGTGATATTTTAGCACTTTGTTCAGATTCTCAGTAGTTTAGCATTGTTTCACAGTTTACTCTAGAGTAGTGTCCGAGAGCCTGTGCTGCAGCAGTTGCATATTGAAGACATAAAGCACATCAGTCCCTTGTTTGTGCTACTGTCATGCAAAGAATGAATGGAATAATTTCAAGAATTTTCCATGGCCATTTGACTACTCGTAAATTGATTTTTCTTTCTCATTGCTTGAATCTGTACAAGTATATAGTGCAGTATGAACAATATAGCGTTGCATGTATTATGTTCATACATTTGTATACTATAGAAATGCGTGTATATGGAGGATAATTAATCTGTGATTGGGATCCAAAAAGTAAAACATCTAAAAGTGGTACAAGATAAGGGTTACAAGACATAATTTTATTGTTTTGACCATTTTAACTGATTTCAATGGAGAGCTGATATAATTGGCTTTTCCATTTTTGCTTGAAGAACTTGGCAAGTTGGCAGCAATAAATGTTCTGCTATTTTGGCAAAGTTGTTGTACACGCTGAACAGCAGTTGTTGCTTTTGGAATGGAATAACTTATTTTTGCCAAATTTGCAACAGATAAGTATAACATGCGCTAGTTGACATTTTAAATGTAGTTATTAAGGCCTGCAGTTGCTAATCTGATAAAGTCTAAGTAGAGACACTAAACAAATAGGTTTGAATTGTATTATGGTTTCTGCTACATGAAGAACATTTTTACATTTGAAGCAAAATGTAACCTGTAAAGCACAAAATATATGGTCTGTTATTATGGTCAAAATCAATGGTGTGTTATAATTCAATTTCTCCCATCCTAAACCACTAAAAGGTTATCTGGTAAATGAGAGGAATCAGCTGTTCACCCGCTTTCTGAATCCCATGACCAGCTGGACCTAAACTACCAGGCCTACCATACATCTTATTCATTTTGCCAAACATTGCTACAAACAAGAGGATATACTCAACCCAAAATCCCATAGGGATTTTGATGTCATATTTTAGTTAAATTAATAGCTAAGATGTCTTCCTCAAAGTGTTAAAGTTGTTTTTCAAGGAGGATTATTTAATACCCTGCATACCAACCTTACAGTTCTGCCATTTCGTCATCGTGACCAAGTCCTGGAGCTATAAAGTGTCTGCACTGCCCCTATAACATCAGAGGTCAATGACTAGGCTGTAGTGTAGAGAAATGCCATATGGAGATTGGTACTAACAAGTGCACTGGTTATTTTTTAAAGTTTTGCCAAATCCTGCATGCATTCCTATGTTCAGCATATACCATCACAATTTTATTTAGTCTACACAGTAAAGTGTAATGTTGCATTTTGGAAACGTTTTGACAAAAATGACAATCAGTTTTTTATTCCTGGATAAAGGTTGCTTCCCTTCATCATGACTACATGTGTTTGGTCACTGTCCACAGCCGGAATTTCACTGTCTGACGCTGTAAATGAATTCCATGTGGCTTGAGCAGAGGTGTAGAAATACTCAGTTTGGGGAAAGTCAGTAGAGGGGAAAGTCATACTGACTGGACCCTGCCAATGAGGGGTTTTCCAACAACCTCCTCCAGCACTCTATCGGGGAAAAATCCCCGAGAAAATGACCACGGCAGCTTAGCGCCTCGTTGAGCTGTGTTAGTTCAACTCAGAGTTTACATGGTGGAAAAATGTAGTCATGTTAAAGATGTAACCCCTCTTTGGCTGTACAGCCACAAAGACACTTAAGAGGCCAAGGGTTACATCTTGGCCACTGTTACGATGACCTTTACATGTCTCTATCAGAAGCAGCGAGGTTAATGGATGTATGGTCAGTTCCTATCAAATTCCTTCCACAAATTCTGCTTCCTATGCAGCATCTCTGTTCTTCATTTACGACTGCTTCCTTTCAGAATGTCAGTTTCAGCAGTTTCTTTCTTTCGCTTGTTGGAAACTACTGTAAAATACAGTTTTATAGGGCAGCCACAGAGAAAACAAAATGATCAAATGTCCGCTGTCTACTCACATGCAACTCACTTGCTGATTCTTGAGTGATCAGCAATGCTATTACTGTAGTTGACAATCAGTCTCTGCAATATGTTTATGTATACAACTCATTCAAGCATTTCATTGGTTTACATGGTTTTTAAAATTCCATTGCATCTCTAATTTCATGAGCATGGATATAACCTCCATTATACTGCAGGCTGTGATGTTACATGTTGTTTGCAGCACATGCAATGGTCTGAGTGTTCACCTTATACTGAATTTAACTTGGTGGATTGCATGCATTTATGTACTGTGACGTGCAATTGTTTTGTAATTGACATTAACTGGTGTTAAAGGGCAAACCCGGCATTTTTCCTATGTTGTTCTTGCCTTGATAGTGCTCTGCTTAAACCAGGTGTGGGATTTTTTTTCACGGAAGGCCACATGAAGAATCCACCATACCATTTCAGACTGGGTGTTATTTTTTTTTAACATCTACGACAAAATTGAATGTTCATGTCCTACTGTAACCAGATCCATATTTTAAATGCAATGCTTCAGAATACTTGACCATCAACAATATCTGATAATAACATAGCATATACAGTATGTTTGAGAAGCTGGTTAGCTCATATGTTGGGAAATGGCTTGGAGTCCCACGGTGTCTTAGGAGTGTGGCTTTGTATGGGAAAGGGAATTTTGATCTACCTATACCCTAACAGACGAGTTCAAATGCACAGAAGTAAGATTGGAGATGACGCTGACAGAGTCTAAAGACCTAAGAGTTGGAGTGTAATGCTTACTGTATCAACAGGGTGAAAATGGAACCCAAGAGAAGCAGTTCAGCAGGCGCAGTCAGTGCTCAGACACAGGGATTTTGTAGGGCAGGTTCAACAAGGGCAGGGAGCCTTATAGGGCTGGGCACTGGGCAACCGTTATGGAGTAGGGCAAGTCAGTCAGGGAAAAGAAAGATGGTTGTGGAGCAAATACATCGGCAGGAGGAAGTGGTGAGGTGAGAAAATGCAGAGAGGAAGAAACTTGTCTGGAGGGAGTTGAAGGGTATGGAGGCAAACCAAATAACATTCAGGTGCAACCTGATGTGCTACCATCTCCCCAAAGTCAATGGGCACTGTAGGTGATGTCCCTTCCTGTCCCTTATGTTCAGGTATGGCTACACTTAGACATATTTTGTTAGGATGTAAAATGATCCTGTCCCAAGAATGATACACCTGGTGACATAACAAAGTGCCTAAGTGTCTATTAGCAACAGTTGAGAGCAATCGGTTGGAAATTAATTTGTCAGCTGATAGGTAGAAAGATATTACAATTGGTTTAACCATGAGGGAGAAAAGT
Organism: Rondeletia loricata; assembly: GCA_900302605.1. NCBI lineage: Eukaryota > Metazoa > Chordata > Actinopteri > Beryciformes > Rondeletiidae > Rondeletia > Rondeletia loricata. The sequence goes on from OMLI01101668.1 coordinate 9,480, forward strand.
CTAGGAGTGAAGCATTTCTGGGCGGGCATGCATATTGTAGGCCAGCCAAGGGCGTTGGAGGTTGGCAAATTACAGTAGATTTTAGGAAACAGCTGATAATCCCACAGGAAACAGTGAGCCCTACCTTAATGCCAGACTTGGTGTTGAGGTCAGAGGTGCAGCGGATTGTGTATTTCGTGGAGCGCACCGTGCCATGGGAGGATGTGGAAAGGGAAATGCTTCGGCGTACTAAGGCAGTGGAGGTTGAGCAGCGGGGTTGGAAAGCTAGAGTGCGCCCTGCGGAGGTTGGTTTTGTAGCAAAGTACAACTTAACAGTACTAGGTGAATTAGGCATTTGTGGGCAGACCTTAAAGCAGGCAGTAATGTCTGAGGCAGCAGTAGGGGCAGTGAGTGGCTGTGGCTGAGGAACAAGTATACTAACTGGGCCTAATTCAACATAATAGGCCTATTTGTGATGGGATGTGCCCACTTGACAACCCCAATGACACACTCACACTCAACCATGTAACATTTAGATTAGGTGGTTAGTGAATAGTGCTGACTGTAGTGTCTGATGTTCCTGTAGATTTATGACGGTATAGCCTGATGTCCTGTATGGTCACCTTTTGTGGGTTAGTACATCATTATTTTGACATATGAATCGTGCCTCTGTATAAATGCTCGCCCTGGATTATGGCACAAGAGATTGCTCCATCACATCCTGTGTATTGGTAAATTTAAGGAAAACAATTTGCAGTACTGTGTCATAACTTCAAAACTGATGAACTTAAAGAAATGCTTTCAGTGGGTAGTGTCAAAATCAAAAGTCTCCACCAGTAATTTTCACTGAAAATGTATACTGACAGTTTATGCTATACATTTCTGTACTTTTATTTTTGAAAATCAGGTAACATTTCACTTAGGAATTTTAAAAAGAATGTACACCTTGTTCTGGGCCTGTTGAGCATTGTTTTGATATTTGGTAGCCATTTAATAATTTCAGGTTTGTTCTAGCTTTCAGATAGAGATCCTCTAATTCACTTAGGGTATGATTCAGACCTTGCAGTGGTGCAACAAGTCGTTTTTTACGCGCATAGCCCACTGTACCGATTCCAACCTTGAAGTTCCACGTGGAGATATGCAGCCTCCTGCAAGATGCACACTTGAGGTGATGAAAAATATAAATCAAGGCCACCTTCATATTAAGATTCTGACTCTGACCATTTCCTTACGCACCCAAAACCCTGCAATATGTCTAATGCTCCCATCGGTTTCCTGGTGTAAAACAAGAAATCTGCATATGAATAAACACCAAAGACATCAAACAGGATATGAACTGTTGAGTCACAAAACCAGCAATGACCAGTAACATTAAAATGAACCAAATGTTAGAAAAACGATCATAACAGTCTCAGTGCACTAAATCCATAATTGAATGCTTGGTTTGTGCTTTTACGCATTGACTGTCTGCTGTCCTGCCTTGTATCCACAGTCATACACATTCATACACAGCTTCATCAGCTCAGCTTCGTCTCACACACGTCGGGTTAATGTTTAAGGGATCATCAAAAAGAAAGCACAACCAGGATGCATAGAGGGTGCCAGGAAAGCATGCAACTTTGCACTTAACAGATGCCCTGGTTCATTGATCTTTTGAATTGTGATTTGCAGAGCCAGACTTCCCTCCTGTATCACTCCAGGTAACATGCGCCCTTCCATCCTGGCAAAAGGTGCTGCATCAGCTGGACAAGGTGTCCAGAGAAGTTGTGGAAATATCTCGGGTCTTTGTCTCCCGCTGCCTGCCACAGTTCTTAATGGTTGATGAACAAATGCACCAAAGAATATCTGTATCTATATTTACATTAATATCCATATCCATATATCTATATCTATATACTGACGTGTGAAGATGCATAACCAAGGACAGTTTTGTCTTGTGGGCTTTACACTCAAAGCCTATGGAAGTGAGGAGCCAGAACAAATTGCAACCAAATATCTCAATAATGGATAACAATGCTCAACAACAGTCTGAGGTGTTAACTCCTGTCAAGGCAAGAACAACATAGGGACCACATGTCACAAATGCTTGCATTGTCTTTTAGTTTCACTGCAATACAAAGCATGTGTTTCCCTTTCCCTGTAGGTGAACAATTGGAACTTGGTACTGCTGCATAATGGGTTACAAAACAAGATCCGTGCATTGTGTCTTACGATGTCTGTGCTTCATGCTCCTCCATTTGTTTAGTACAGCACAAGATGAAAACCTAAGAAGTAAGAGTGCTTCTGTCTTCATTTTCTGACACTTTGTTATGCTTGTTGTCCATACATTAAAAACTGGTGTACTTTCAAATGCATACAACTGGCAAAGGCGAGTGCATGTACTGTAAAAGCATTTTCTTTAATGAAACTCTCTGCCATTGTGTATTGAGTATTGAGTACCATTCTTGAGAAAACTACATATGTGCAAGAACAATGGTTGTTTTCCATGTTTGAAACCATTATTTCACACTGGTTACTTGGCTGTATCTTGTGTCTCCTTCAGGTTGTAGGACTGCACCATGTGATTTGGTCTTTATTCTAGATGGCTCATGGAGTGTCGAGGATGTCAATTTTGAAATAGTAAAGCGATGGCTTGTCAACATAACCACAAGCTTCAACATTGGACAGAAGTTTACCCAGGTTGGAGTTGTCCAGTACAGTGACGATCCCGTCTTACAAATACCTCTGGGGAAGTATTACTCCAACAAGGATCTCATCACAGCAATGGAATCCATTGAGTACATGGGAGGAAACACAAGGACAGGGGCGGCCATTCAGTTTGCTACAGACAAACTCTTTGGCCTCTCTGAGCGTGGCCCAAAGGGCATTGCCAGAATTGCTGTTGTCCTTACAGATGGGAAGTCTCAAGATGAGGTTTTGAAAGCAGCAGAGGCAGCAAGGAAAAAAGGAGTAATTCTCTTTGCAATTGGTGTTGGGTCAGCGACAGAAGAGGCTGAACTGAGGGACATTGCAAACAGGCCATCTTCAAACTATGTGTTCTCTGTTGAGGACTACAAAGCTATTTCCAAGATCGGTGAAGTCATACGACAGAAATTGTGTGAAGGTAAGCATTTTCTGATCAACGTCTGAAGCTGAATGTTTTCTTATGCTTTTCACACGTGTGGTATTACAAGCCACACTGAATTTAGTTGATAAGATTGGTGATTAGCAGTGCAGGACAAAGCAGTAAATCTAAAGTTGTAATTGACAATAAGCTCCTCCCTGACTGAGCTGTTTATTTAGACAAATAATTGATTATCTTTACAGCAGATAGAGGCAGGTTGCGAGCAACCTATACTTAGTAAGTCTGAATTGTATGAGCATGGAGTTTAGTGGGCGACGAAACAACAACAATTCAATAATCATGGTTATAGCCTTGTTGACAGAAACGTAAAAAACATATTTCTCAAAGCAATTTTCTTTTGCTGCTTGTTATTCAGCAAAATCCATGCAGACAATAGAGACACAAGGGTTGCTATGTGAAAGCAAATAATAATAAGGAAACTCTTACTCCACAACTTTCAAAGGTCAAACATCATTATAATGACATCAGTGGTATCTCCCTATCCCTGATACCACTCCATTTGCAATACCCTTCTCTCTCTCTCTCTCTCTCTCTCTCTCTCTCTCTCTCTCTCTCTCACTCTGTTTGTCTATTTCTGGTCCTTTGCAGAGATTGTTTGTCCATCAAGAATCCCTGTAAATTCCCGTGATGAGAAGGGCTTTGATATTCTGTTGCATTTGAATTTGGCCAAAAAAGCAAAGAAGACACAAGGGTCGTTTTATGGCACTAAGGCCTACGAAGTGACACCCCGTGTTGACCTGAGTGAAACTACAAGGTAATCATCAATATATTTAATTTCTTCTACATCATTGCCAATGTATCCAAAGTTGACTTCTTTTATACTTGGTCCTTAAGGTTCTTATTCCCTGATGGCCTGCCTCCATCTTATGTTTTTGTGGCCACCCTGAAGTATAAGGGATCTGTGGCCATGGAAGAGTGGGACCTGTGGAGAATACAGACGCACGACGAGAAACCTCAAATGGCAGTGACTCTAAATGGATTTGACCACACTGTCATGTTCACCACAACCAGTGAAGCACCCAGTGGCACTCAAACGGCTATTTTCTCACAGAAGACAGCAAGGGTAAAGTAATACCATATTAAGGCCAAAAAGAGATGCTGGACTTTATGTCTTACTATCAATAGATTCTTGCAGGTGCATACAGGAATTAGGTCTGTGCTATAGCCTGATTAAATGCTCAATTTGATTGGCAAGAGGATGTCCATTATTTTCATATAATCAGACATCTCTGACAAAACTGTCATCACTATTCAAAATCAATGCACTTCCAAGGTTTGAGCATTTTCTTTCAGCCACACGCTGACATAATATTGTTACAGTGTAACCGCCTAACCCTAATCCTCTCATTCTCGCATCAAGACATGGCTTGCATCAGCTTGCAGTGGCACCTTGTCGCGAGCTTCAGAAATCGATTTGACCTTCACAAATGCAGTAGCTACATCTATGTATGAAAAACAATCCAACAAATATCTTTGTTCCAACAAGGTGAAGCTATCAAAGGTCTTTTTTGTTTATACGTTCAGTATTTGGTAATGCCTATAAAGTCATTTGCCTACCTAACATCTCAGCAGCTGGTTGGCAGACTTAATCAGCACATGCAAGTTGCTTTGTACTGTATAACCCAGAGATCTGGTGTGGCCATCATACTCATCTGGCCCAAATTTTATAACATATGATCAGACAACAATAGGTGGGAAATATATCTCTCTTATCCCAACTTCCCTCACCTATTTTGTTATTTCTTTATCTCTGTATCAACATATTGCCATGGTGTGCCATTGTGTTAATGACAATTTCCCATTCTTTTTTTTATGAAAAAAGAAACTGTTTGATGAGAAATGGCACCAGCTACGGCTGCTGGTCACTGAAGAGGATGTTACTCTCTATGTTGATGACCTGGAAATCGAAACTTTACCCATGGAACCCCCTGTCGGTATTTTCATCAATGGAAAAACTCAAGTTGGAAAATATGTCAATAAAGAATCAACAGTACCAGTAAGTTTATCAACATCAACAACCCCATTTTCGGAAATAAAAAGTTGCTTATTTCATTCATTTAGCAAGTCAACTTGACTATAGAAACGTATTTAACGAGTAGTTTAACAACTTCAGTACTGACATATCTCTTAAACACAGGGATGTCAGCATCACACAGTTTACTACTGTTTCCTCAGAAACATGCCTAGCTCAGTGGATAATAAATCCTTGGGAAAATGTGCATTGTTGTCCACTAGGTCTTATTAATGTTTGTTTTATTTGTCTCTGTTAGTACCTACTGTGCCAAAAGTGCTGAATATGTAATAAATCATAATTATGCTGTGTTGTAATCTACTTTACTACTGTACATTGATGCAAATTCTTCACTCCAACCAAAATACAACATTGTTATGCAATGATAAACTCTTAGAAAAGAAGGAAAACTCAGAGCCACACTGCTTTCTGCACAATACAGCATTTTATTCTAGCTATTACTGTGATGTAACACCTTTTATTAGATTATGAAACAATAGTACAAATAACCATTTAAAACACCTCAGACACACATGAAATCCATTAGACAGTTTGAGCATTGTTGCAGTTTTGACCATAATGGAAGTCACAGAAACAGAATGAAATTAAGTTAAATTAAATAAAGTAATGCGGTCATTTTTTCGACTAAAGTACCTAGTGCCAAGAACTATGGACAATATCATAAATAAAATGTAAAAGAAAATCAATCTATTAATTTACAGCATTACATTCCATAGGAATTCTGTACAGAAAACCTCCCTTTGTTTTAAAAATACATCATTTTTGAGACTTTTCCTATGCCAGCGAGAATGTTGACACATTATAGCTGTGGATATTAAAATGATCCACAACTTGATAGTCAACATTATTGTGTGAGCCATTGTTTTAGAGAACATGCAGTTTCCCACCATTTACCAGAGCACAAGGGAAGGTTTTCATGTAGGTATCATCTCTGGATGAACATGTAATCACGCTTTTAATGGGAAACAGATTTTTTGTAATTCGACCTGTAAAAGTACGGGCTTTACCAGAACGGGCCACAATGCCAATTCAAATGACATTAGATTAGCATGAGCCACCCAGGCCCAGATATTCTTCGCACGTTTAAACACAAATGCAGGTAACTGCTAAATTAAAGGAAATGAGGAACATAAAGTATATTGAAAACTTGTGGGGTGCATTTTCCTGGCATGGTGTAGATCCACTCGACCCCTGAGGAGGACAAGCTGGAGCTGGATTTCAGATAACAAATACCACCAACATTAACAGAACACCAAATAAAGGATTTCTCATGGAAGAATGGAGTCACATCCCTCCAGAAGACTTCCAGATACTGGAGCTGTTCTGGCAATGTGTGCTTGCTCAATGCCCTATGAAGACACTTATCTTGAGGTTTCCTTTATTTTGGCAGTTATGCAGTAGCAATTTCAATTCATTAGTGGGAGAATGCTGATAAAACTGAACTAAACGTTGCAAAATTTGCCCCAAATCACAATTTGTTTGTTTATTTAGGTTGTTTTGAACAGCTGAAGTTGTGTTTGTTTTAATACATTTAAACCATCATTTCTTCATCTGTGATTTTAATCAGTTTGAGATTCAGACACTCCGCATCTACTGTGACCCTGAGCAGAATAACAGAGAGACTGCCTGTGAAATACCTGGAGTTGTAAGTACAAGAGCCTGCTTGACACTGACTTTGCTGTTTTTCAATCAATCCACAAGAAACAAAAGGTGATATTGTCACTTTACCCTACTTGTCATCTTAACAAACAATAATATATTTTTGTACTCTGAAATGCACAGCACAATCATCAATTAACTCCACACTTTGTATGAATTCCTTATATGTCACATCATCACAGGATGACCCATGGCGCAGCTTCAAACATATTGCACTCTATTATTTTATTGTCTCCTGGCTCTAACTTTGTTTGTGAAGCAGTGGCCCATTGTTGTGTTGGCTTGGCTATTGCTTTAACTACAAAGCCAGTGCCACATTACTGATTTATTTACTATGAAATCTACAAGTTCTGTCATCAATTTCCATTTGAGTAGGGGTAACCAGGTGCATTTCTGTCATAATCTCACACCATTTTCATTCCAGCACAAAAATATATGTTATTGATATTTGCATTGTCACAAATGGTTCACTTATATTTTCAAAATTGAAGAGACTTCAAATATAGAAAAGAGATGCTATGATGATGCTAACTGCAGCAATACTATATGACTGCACTTTATGACAGGAGCGAAATTATTTATGCTCTGTGTTGCCTATAGCGGATGAGTATGTTCTATAGCAAAGCTTTGCACAGCATGTGCATACCATGTCTAGTCTTGCCTATTATCTATAAATGCTTCATTTTTGTTCATTACAGTGCTCCAACAGTCCTGATTACACTGAACCAACTGAAGAACATTGTGCTTGTCCTGCTGGACCCCCTGGACTTCCAGGCATGAAGGTCAGTCATTAAAGCCTATGATCTCTTTCTGTAATGTATGCAATGGCTTATAACCAAAGCTTTTTTTTCTTTCTTGTTGTTTTGTTTTTGTATGTATTAAGTAACAATATGGTGTTGATAAGATTTTGCCACTTTGAAAACTATGTGACAAGCTAAATAAGCCTAACACACACACAAATACACACACACACACGCGCACACACACACACACACACACACACACACACACACACACACACACACACACACACACACACACACACACACAGATAGTTTGTTGATAGAGAATAATAGAAAAATAATTTCATCTTTGAAGATGTTGATTTCACTGCAAATGCAATTGGGAGACAGAGCAGGCATTCATTTGTTCTTACCTATAGCTGAGCCTTCAGGAGAGGATGTGCTGAATTCCCTAAATTCTGACTATTGTGTGATGAGTTTGAGGTTGCTCTTTACCAGCAGGTCAAATCCAACTACAGGCTGTACAGCCTATAAAACATTTTTGGATTTTGTTTTCTGCCAGAAACAGTATGTCTTGGAGGTTTTAGCACTTTTGTCTTTTTTCCAGCCCAAAAATGGACAGTTACCTGCTAAACTCAGCTTACTACACAAAAGTACATGCGAATTATGGATGCAATAGATAGTCTTTTTTCTACAGCAAGGCAAATTGGGGCTTGCCATTTTGAGTAAGCCTTGATTAGCCCTGTTAGGTCCTGTAGTACTGCTGAAGATAAATAGAGGTTTCAATGGAACTTTACTGAAACAGGGAATACAAGGTATATCCCTCTTTATTGATAACAGGGTATCAACCAAATAATGGCAACATGCCCAGTCATAAAAGCCTTTACAAATCTTCAATGTTATTTATTTTATCTCTTCAATGTTATTTATTTTATCACTGGAGCCATTGGCACAGTCTATTAGGTTATCTCCAAGTATTACACCAATGAAAATAAAATCTACCCAGCATCACATATCCTTATTTGCTGATAATGTCCTTCTGTTTTTTTCTGATATAAAGCACTCTCTTCCTAACATCCTCAATATTTTTGAACAGTACAGTTATGTCTCCAGTTACAAAATAAACTGGGCTAAGTCCTCTCTATTACCTTTGAACCCTGTAGGTAGAGATGAATGTGCGGGTTTTAATGTCCCGGTGGTCTCTTGCTTTAAATATTTAGGATTGAATGTATTTGCATCTTTGGAAAAAACAATCTTTAAAAATGATAATAACACTCTTAACATGATAAAAGTAGATTTGGAAAGATGGCATAATTTACCCATTTTCTTATCAGGTAGAATAGCAATAATTTAAATGAACGTGCTTCCTAGAATTAATTTCTGTTGTTATATGTTACCCTTAGCACCCCCTCCGAGATATTGGGATAAAATACATAGTATTATTACTAAGTTTTTATGGAGAGGCAGACGCTCAAAAATAAAATTACAACTTACAAAGGAAGAAAGAGTTAGGGGGGCTATCAGTACCTAATTTTAAATTGTATTTCCAGGCTCTTACGCTTCGTCCTTTAATAAATTGGTTTAATGGTAATACTACAACTCCATGGCTTAATATTGAGAGGAATTTGGTGGCCCCAGTTCCACTGAATGACATTTTGTTTACAG
>OMLI01101672.1:0-10330 GCA_900302605.1 Rondeletia loricata
TGGGGCAGCTTCAGGTATTTTCCATCTCCCTCCTTCAGAAAGTCCAGTAAACTCCCTGTCAGATTTTACAAGAGTTTATTGTAAAGCTAAATCAACAAATGTGTGTAGGAATTGCATAAACAAATAAATAACTGATTTTTTTTTTTTATAACACAACTATTTGTTGGCTCCATTAAAAAGATATGTGAATGGAAAACGAATCAGAAAAAATGGAAATCCGTCTCCGCCTCCCTCATAGAACTGTAGTTACAATAGGTAACTATCATTTTCACCCCCAGTGATGCCCGTCTCCACGTCCCTTTTTAAACAATTCATCCGTTTTTACAGGCAGTTTCAGACTAACTCCAGTCAACACATCACAACTGGACTTGAACATTATTGTTATCCTGAGCCACAGTACATTTGAAAATAAAATCATGAAAACGGAATAATACGAGACCTTTAATCTTGATCCTGTTTGCTGTCATAGCTCCCATACCGTACCACAGTGACCATTTCGAGTTAGTTAGCACTTGGTGTAATTCAGTTTCTATCCATGTCTGATCGTGTGCGTGTATGTTCACATATGTCTAAATATTACTTTCTGTTATACTTGTGTCTGCGATCACGACCTGTCCTTACCTTTGCCCATGAACTCGGTGACAATGTAGATGGGTTCTTCGGACACAACGGCGTAGAGAGGCACCAGTTTGTCATGTCGGAGTTTCTTCATGATCTGAGCCTCCTGGAGGAAGGCCTCTGGGGACATGGTGCCCGGCTTTAGGGTCTTGATTGCTACCTTAGTGGTGCCATTCCACGTGCCTGAATAAAAATATGTGTAAATGGTCAGTGGTGTCTGAAATATATCATAAACCAATAGTGTATTTATGTAATGCAAGGAATTATCAAAGAATAATTTAACTAAGACTTTTTTCTATTTATTAAGCTGCACATGAATGAGTTTTAGAAGTGACAAATAACGAGATGTGCTCAGGCACATTTAAGAATTTTTGACCCTTTTAAGCTTGATTGAGAAGTAAATCCTAAAATCAACCTTCAAGCTCATGTTCAGTGGGAGCAGAATCCTCATTAATTTAACAATCGTGTAAAGCACAGCTCAGGAGAGAAAGAACATGACAGCATAAATCATCAGTCACTTCCTGGTTGAGAGCCACTTACTCACGCCCTGCTTACACACAAAGAGCTGAGCCAGGAGATCTAGTGCTTCCGTCACAAGGCTGACCTTCATGAATGAATCATACTGAATAAACTACACACACATACAAACACACACACACTGGAGCTACAGGACAAAGTAGGGCAATGATGATAATATCTAATATTATGGGGTGGAACATAGGATGGAGCAATGGAGGTCAATAGCACATCTAACTAGAAAGGGCGCTCAGTAGAGTGCAGACTTCTGCCAAGGAAGCCATCCATAAAGCATAGGTGTCAACCTATGCCTACCACAGGTCATGTAGCCCTTCAGAATAAAACTAAAAGAGGCAATGATCTCTTGCAATTTATGCAAGAGCCTGATTCTTCCGTGCCTTCAGCCATTTAGAGACTTGAGAACAATTTGCAGAAGTCGCTTCTTACCCCACAAAGTATAGTGCGCACCCCTTCTCTCTGACAGGTTTTGGTATATTGCAGAGGAACCTTTATTCTGAAGGGCTACGTGACCTGTGCGTGCGGCAGCGTAGAGGCGACGTCATCAGCGAGGTAGCATTATCTGTAGCTCCCAGCTCCCTAAAGCTGCGTTTTGGGAAAACTAAGGGCTTTATTGGAACTTTGATGGGATCGTCGTCATGATACTAAGGCCAAGGATAATAGCTGACAGTTTGAGCCACGGAGCAGCCGTTTGGAAACCGAACGCTACAACACAATGCAGGTATGTAGTTTAGTACGCCGGGGATTGGGACGCTATTAATGGCACGTCAGAATAAAAGCCATCTAGCGTCCGTTTGGGGCTAGTGTCAACCTATACAGTTTCCCCATATAAAATACATTTTTATAATACCCCCTTTTGGCCAGTGGGCGTGGAAAGTTAATCAGTTCTAAGTTGGACCATGATCAACCTTTCTACAAAGTTTCGTGCAAATCCGTTCATAACTTTTTGAGATAACGTTATCCTGCTATGACAAACGGACAGACAGAAGGACAAACATAAAAAAACAAGCGTGAATCCGCAATAGCTGCGACCGCACACGCGCATGCATACACACACACCCTCACGCAGACACGTGACCTCCATGCCAAATTTCAGCCTTAAACTGTGTGGCTGCTAGAGGGTGGGGACAGCTTTGTGGACCAACGGACGGACAGATTTTTGTGGACCAATGAACTGCTTGACCAACGGGGTGGGACACTTTCATGAGCTCTTCTTTGGCTCTTGACCAACCTTTCCACAAGATCTTGTGCAAATCTGTGAATCAATTCGGGAGTTATGCACCTTTTTGTGAAAGGTCACGCCCATCACCACGCCCCCTCTTGGTCAATCGGCCTGAAAAGTTACTCAGCTCTACCTTTGGTCATGACCAACTTCCATGCCAAATGGCTGCTACAGGGTGGGACACTTTTGTGGACTGACCGACCGACCGACAGACAGAGCTATAGAGCTGCGGTCGCAGCTAAAAACAGCTTAACATAAAATTAAAAGATGAGTAGAGGTGGAATTTTCAATAGGAAGCCGTAGCTAAATACAAAAGCAAAAACAACAAAACAGTGCAGGGAGAGAAAGAGAAGAATTCCTGGGATTGCACAGTAGAGGCTTGCAGGTTGGGGCTTGCTGCAGGCCGGGCTTAATGAAAGAGTGAGTGATGAAAGAAGAGAGAGAGGTATTCGCTGAGGCCTCCTGTCTCCCAGGCAGGCCAGTGAATTGAAGCATAGGAGGTGACTTATGATCACTGAGGTGTGTGTGTGTGAGCATGTGTTGAGGAAGTGATCAGGAAAACAGTATTCACATCGGAGTGTGTGTGTCAGTGTGGCGTCAAGAGGAGGGCGCTTCCACATAACTTTATGTTCATATGAATCATTCTATTAAAAAAAAAAAGACGTCACATTAATGATGACGCTGTTTGATTGACACGTGATCTCTGGGAAGTGCAGTGCAAAAACACCACAGCAATGACCGCTTAGCACCAAATATGTCACTAAAATAAAAATAAAAACATGGCTCTTGCGGGTTGCCACTTTAAATATGTATTGTAGATGTTGATGTTTTTGCTACTTCAGTTGAAAGCTGACATTGTCTTTTAGGAGGAGCCCGTTCTGTGGCCCTCAGGCTCATTCAAAACCCATTGTACCCCATTGTTTCAAAAACGTATGTTCATCAATGTGAAGCTCAGACTATTTATCTCTATTCCTGAAAAGTTGATTATTTGGAAATACAAGCTTTTCATGTAACAGCAACAATATGCTTGTAGATGGTATACATGTGTGTAGGTATTGCAGACGCATGCACCGTGTGTTTGAGTATAGCAGTAGCAGTGTCTTACCCATCCAGACCTCTCCGAAGCAGCCCTGGCCCAGTTTGAGCTCCAGTCGGAGGGACTCTCGGGGGATTTCCCAGGCGTCCTTAGCCAGGCCCTGGGTCTGAGGCTTCACCGTGGGGCACACACTCGTCAGCCTGTAGCACAGCCCATCTGCATGCTCTGGACAGGAAGGGACATATAAGGAAACCAAAATGAAGCGACCTGCGAGTTAGAGCTTGTTTACAGCAAAGACCAGCCTGCTAATTCAGCCTGTAGGCCGAATTCGGTCTATACACACCACTAGGCTGTGACACACTAACACAATCACTGTGTCTGCATAGTGTTAAGTACATACACAATCCTAAGCACTAGTAGCCATATGAACTGTACTGTAAACATGCAGTATATACAGTATATCACCATGCTTCATGACAGCTGTAGCATACTACAATCAAACCACACTGAAGCCCTGACACTGATGTGTGACTGATGTAATTCATCACAGGCTAATGAGTCATTTATTCGCCGCTATATTCTGGTTACGATTTTGCCAACGTCAAGTCAATCAGCCCCAGGAAACAGTGCAATATCCTGGTGATTTCAGTATACTAATGTAAACCGTTCTGAACTAAACCATTTCGTTTCAAATTCAGTATATTAATAAAAGCCTAATGATCAGCAGGCACTGCTCAGTATGGCAGACAGCAAGAGTCTAGCTGACTAACCATGTTGTGAAACGTTCCATCTGCGTTCTGCACACAGAAAGGGAAAAACAGTGAGGTTAACGAGCCCGTTACATTCAACCAGTAAGTTACATTCTGTTACATTTAATTAACCGTACACAGCTTTTCTACATAACCGCTCAGTTAGTTAGTAGTGGCCAGTGAATTGAAGCTACACTTGGAGGGATGTAAAGGAGGGCACAGCTTTGACAGTTACCAGTAATCAATTAGCGAGAGCGCTGCAGTTAGTCACCACCAGGAGGAGGGGCGACATGAACTGCGTGGAACAACGCAAGACCTCAAACCATCTGTTAAAGAGATGAGTCAACGCAAGAAGCATCCACTTGTTGGTGGGAGTGAAACTGTATTCTCACAATAAGCGGTTTGTCCCGTGTGTGTTTACATCGTCAAGACTTCCTGCTTTCTTGTGACGGCCCACAGGGGCTTCTTCTGAACAGCTGCCTGCCTAGCAACATTGTGCAGATTACAGCAGGCTTAAGAATGTTTTCTATGAAATGTTTTTTTTATATTGCAGCCTTTTTTTGGCTTAGTCCCACATGGTCCTGCTTTTTCAGGATTTTGTCACGATTACTGAGCCATGACGGTGTCAGTGAAAGCACTCCTTGAAGTCGGTCTAGAATCACCACAGAAAAAAGCCTCTGTGAAATATATTCAATAAATGGAATGTCTGTTCAGTTGCATGAGGTAGAGTGGGCCGTGTGGCTGGGCTGCATACCTGTGTAGTGTTTCACCAGCTTCTGTAGCGTCTCAAACTGGGCCCGAGTGGTGATGTAATAACCACCGCTATCCAGCTTGCGGATCTTGTAGTGTTTGACGTTGTCTCCCTTCACCTCATCCCAGTCCCGGATGGACAGAGAATAGGCACCTTTCAAATCACCAGAAATCAGATTAGACTATGCTTTATGGTAAAATGTCTCAAAATGTGGCTTTGCATTACAGGCCATCATTTAGTACAGTGCTAGTTTGTTCCATATAAATACACATATGGTTGCTTTAACCCCACTGAACCAGACCCACAGCCCTCAGTTACAAACATCAATAAGATAAAAAGCTTTCCTCTTTGTATATTGAAACTGCACTGTACAGAATAAATCCTATTACCTTTAGTAGTCTCGCTCTCTCGTGCCAGGAAAGTGCCTCGCTGGTTCCCTGGAGCCAACAGGAGACGCTCAGCATCTTTGCGGCCCATTTTACCAAAGTACCATCTGCCGAAAAGAGAGAATGTCAGTCAAAGGAGCAGTTCTCAATTTGCTGTGAAAGCAATGGTGATGATATATTTCTGATGCAAAAAAAAAACATGACCACCACATTAAACATATAGTTCCATATAGTGCTTTGTGCCTTGGTGTGATTTGGAAATTCTCTGGCTACATCACATATCACATTTTCGTAAATAGTGCATTGCTATTACGTAACGCCTCATACAACCTACCTGCAACCTGCGTTGTATTGGAAACAAGCTGAATGTTCACTTGTTTCAAGATAAATAAAACTAAGACTGAATACACGGTTAAATGACTTGTTGAGGAGGACATGTTTTGCAGTGTAGGTTAAACATCTAGCATTAGAGAAACGGCTTACAACCAATGAGAAACCAGGCCAAAACCCTGTATAAAAACAGCGCTGGGAGTAAAAATACTGGGCTGAGGGCTCTATTGTCTAGAGTCCCGCCCTGCCATGTGTACGTGATGGGTTAGTCACAGCGTGTGACCGCCCGGCCTCATCATGCTGTCTTAATCAGGAGAGAACTAACCGAGCAGGGTGAGGAAAAGGAATGGGAGGGAGAGAAAAAGAGAGTAAGAGAGACAGGAAAATAGAAATAGAAAGAGGGGGACAGCAAGACAGAGAGAGAGAGAGAGAGAGAGAGAGAGGAATGAGGTCTTACTCTTCAGCCTGTATGGAGTCGGCCGGGGCCACGTAGTTGCTGGGGATGTAGCCTTTCTGTCCGGTGTTGATGGAGCGAGCTTCCCACCAGTCGCCTTCCCTGGAGAGAGGAGAGGTGAAACAGTGGTTGGACTACACAGTACAAACAGAAACACCCCCACGCATGTTTCAAAACCCTGACACCTTCCCTGAAAAAATGATTGCTAGTATGAAAGTAAAGCTCACTATGGAACATCATTGAACTCGCCTTCAGGAGATTAGGACATATTTCTTAAAAGTATATTGTGGAAAGGATTGTTATGAACCATGATAAACACAAAAGTGCTTCCATGACAAAAAATGACAAATTGTTTTCAAACTGGCATTATTCTGTTGAGGTACTTCATAAAGTTTCATGACAACTAACAAACACAATTGAGGAATACCTAAAAATAAATAAATAGATAACTAACTAACTAACTAAGTAAACAATAATAATAATAATAACAATGAAAATAATGTGCTAGAATATTTGATTCATTCCACCACGCTATATCTGCATTCTGGGGGAAATAAAAGTTATTTACAGCTAATTGTTCAATATAAAAAACAAAAAAAAACAGACAAACATAATTATGTATACTAAAACCATTTGATAAGCAACTGTCTAAAGATTTCTTACCAAATGGTTACCAAATGACCAAAATTGCTTCAGTAACATTCCAATACGAGTATGACTTTCATGCATGTTATCATTTTGTAAGTATGTAATGGATTTCTGAAATGGTGGATCTCTTATTTTAAAATGACGTTTTTCCTCCTTTGCAAACAGTGCACTGCTGATGTCTCTGAATGCAGGTGCTGTAAATCGTAGTAACATGTGCATGTATTTTACTATGTGCAATGCATGTACTTTACTACATGAACAAGAACAGTGGCACATTTTATACAGAGGATTCACTGTATCCCAAATGTCATATTCTATTAAGCCGTGCCTCAGATCTGTGTAGAAAACAGAAAAAGCAAAGGGGGGGCTAACCAGATGGCCCATTTGAAGGACCCATTAACCCAGACAGCTTTCAGCCTTAATATCAGACCTGGATACAATGAGGGATTAAAGCGCACACACACACACACACACACACACAGAGGCAGGATCTCGCTTGCACAAAAACAGGCACACACACATCCCAGGGTAATCATACCCACGCAGCAGGATTTTGTCATTGTGCTTGGTATACATATTCTGGTATCATGTTTGTCCATGTGGAAAGCACATGTACTCACGTGTTATTGATAATCTGGAAGCGATCCCCTTTTTTGAATGACAGATCATCCGTCGTCCTGGCTTCATAGTCGTACAGCGCCACAAAAAATGTTACACCACCTGAAAGTAAGACACCAGAACCGACGGATTAGAGACGTTGTGCGATGGTTCTGCATGATACTACGATAGCTAGAAAATCCCACAGAGTGTACCAAGACTGAAGAGAGAAAACAAACGTACTCTCCCAATTGTCCCCTAAAGAGAAACTTTAGGTTTTTGAGAA
Organism: Rondeletia loricata; assembly: GCA_900302605.1. Classification (NCBI taxonomy): domain Eukaryota; kingdom Metazoa; phylum Chordata; class Actinopteri; order Beryciformes; family Rondeletiidae; genus Rondeletia; species Rondeletia loricata. The sequence goes on from OMLI01101672.1 coordinate 7,612, forward strand.
GCCCTTCCGATTTATCAACTCCATGCTCATAATAAATCAAGAATACTTAATAAAAACCTGACTAATCCCTTTAAGTCAAGCCAAGTTCATTTGTACAGGTCTTAATCACTGTCACAGTCTCAAAGGGCTTCACAACGCCCACATTATGAAACCATAAATGAAAATGATGATCTTCCTTTGTTAGCTTTAAAATATTTCACACTTTAGTTAGTTGCTCATTGAGTATTTCCATAAACAGATAACCAATCATCAACAATTATCCTAACACCTAACATTTCAATATTGTATCATAGAATACGTTTATATTTATTTAAAAATATCCCATTTTGAAAATGACTGCACCTTAAAGCATGGACTAATAATAAAACCAGCTCTCTCGGCTAAGGAAGCAAAATATACATCATTATACTTCTGAAATCGAGTGGTATCACTTCAAGTCACTGAGTCAAATTGATGCGACTTAATCTCGCGCAATAATGAAAACAGCGGTCTCGTCCATGGTATGAAGTGACAGAGTGCAGACAGACAACACAACTCTGATATGTTTATCTTGAGGAGGAAATTGAACGGGCAGGATTAGATCTAAACAGCCCCTCGGGCCCAGATTACCCTCCTTGAGAGAGAGCGAGACAGAAAGAGAGAGGGACAGAGAGAGGTGTGTGTGTGTGTGTGTGTGTGTGGTAGTGGTATCATCATAAGTAATTTTCATTACAAAGAAATCCATAATCAAAACAAGTCATGAAAGTATAACACTACAAACTGTAAATGTACATAAATAAAGCCATTGAATTCAGTGTACTCCAATACTCCAATGCACAAGGATGTAATTTGTTGTTTGGCAAGGGAGAAGCCATGACTACTGCATTGCCTGCCATTTTGATTATAGACCTATTTTGGGTTTCTATTTGGCCTTGATGTATTGGCTGTCTCGTTTCAAAGGTCTGATTTGCATAACATCTGCTGCTCATAAAGATCTGTGCATATCAAATGTGCAAGTATCACAACTTCGCACAGATTAAACTGTCTATCTAGAACTGTACACTGTTTGCAGATAATAACAACAGAATGGTAAAGTATAAAATGGCGGGGGGAAACAGTTCCAGAAGTATTCGGTTGTGCTTGGTTCTGCAAATTAGCTGAGTAACGTTATATCCATCATTATATGTTATATCTATTCAAAAGCAGCAAAGCGGTCCCGTGTCTCACCCTCTCAAAACATGAGAAATCCTCTGAACAAACTGACCTGTGACGACATTAGGGAAGGGACTGCTCACAGCCACCGAGGTGAAGGAGGTGGAGGCCCCGCCGAATGGAGTCATGACCGAAGAAGCCCCACCGAAGGGCGTGAGGGCGGCTGCGTGACTGTTGTAGCTGTTGTTGTGTGTCTTCATGGCCGGGGAATGACCCATCAGGGTGGGGTCGGGCCCGTAGTGGCCCGTGTGGGCGTTGGCCGGCGTGGCATTCGAGTTGTCGGGTCGGTACTTCAGCGCCGGGCCCTTGTCCTCTTTGCTCCTGACGCAACCCATCGTCAAGCCTGGGGGAAGAGGAGGGAAAGCAGCATTAGCTTAATTGGCTGATTCTAAAACTAAAGATATAGTTTTAGTTTGGTTGAATGTATATTTGTAGAGCGATATGCATTGTCTCTTGTCATTCGTATTGTCTAGATTATCTCTGTATGACATGTGAGGATGCGCTATCAATGGCCCCCTTTACACCTGGCATTAAAATGCGTCCTGGGTGATTGGATTGTAATCGGATAGAGCAAAAATTCATAAAATCAAAATTCATAAAATCCAAGTGTGAATGCACCTAAAGATGCATTAAAGATCCGACCATCCAACGCACCTCCGGAGGTGGTCAGAGACGCATTTTGCCACATTAAATACATGTAAATGCAACTCGTCTCTAATCCACATATAGGACCTACGTAAATGAAAATAAACGTTCGTGCATGAATCCAACCAGGAAACACACGAAATCAAACAGGTGGCATGCAGCTCAGATAGTAACATCCTTGTCATTTTGGACATGCGAGGGAATGAGAAATCGGAATCCACATTTGAATGCCAGATGTAAACATAATCTACATCAGATCTAGACACAAGGTGTAAAGGGGGCCAAAACGTTGTCAATGTCTGTGCACCAATGTAATTACCCAAAGTGATTCAGATCATTGAAAGGAAATATGAATAGAAAACCACAAATCGGACAGTGTATTGGTGTATAAATAAGTCACAGAAGCTACAAGGTTTAAGTTCATGGGGCTGAATGGAGATCGCAGAAATAACCATGATATTGTGTATTGCCTGAAGCGTTTTTTGAGGTCTTAACATATAACTTATCCAGAAAACAAAGAATGCGAGCCAACACTGACCTCGCATTACTTCAATTCCCAACAAAAGCCTGTTAACCCAGCCAAGCTAGAAACTAGATCCTACTACAGCCTATGGCCATTTCATCTCCCTATGATCAAGCTAACCATCACTGACAGATCTGAGAAGAGTAACAAGCCCTTCAGTGTTCCAGAGATGGTGCTCTCCCCTTCAGAGCGCACTGTTATCTGATGCCTGTGTGTGTGTGTGTGTGTGTGTGTGTGTGTGTGTGTGTGTGTGTGGTAATTTTAATGAGGATGACTGAAATGTGTTGTGTATTGGAAATTGCTGTATTGGAAATATCTGTCTGTCCATCCCCCAGTCTCTCAGATTTCTCCCAGCCCGTG
>OMLI01101674.1:22059-35294 GCA_900302605.1 Rondeletia loricata
CTGCACTATATGACTCACAACATGCTGTAGGCTTGTCCATAAACACACACACACACACACACACACACACACACACACACACACACACACAAAACCCAGCGGTGTCAGTGGCCCCTCTCCCTGTGACATTGTGTTTGCATTCCATCACTTTTAGCACAAATCACTGCAAGCTACTTCTCTGTTTTGTCCACCTTTTGCTCAGCGGTGAGCCATGTTCTATGAGCTAATATCCTCACAACTAAAGATCACAGTCGTTGCCCCGGGGCGTGCTACATCCACTCTCAGAGAACAGCAACAGTCATGACTCCAGCCCTCCAAGACTGCAGTGTGGTCCCGGGGTGTGCGGATAACAGAGTATACGTGATGGGAATGTAGGGCCATTTGGACCTCCAAAGCCAGGTGTTAGCACTTCAGCTCACTGCCTCATCAATAATTGACAGAGGCAAACCAATCAGAACAATTTGCTCCCCACAGCGAAGTGCTAGAGCAGCCTAACACCGGTGAATCATTAATGAGGCAATTAGCTGAAATGGTTAGACGGTTAGCCCTCACTAGCAGCGCTGCTGTGACGGTGCTGCAACGGATCTCCTCATAGTCGCACGTGAAGGAGTGAAGTACAGGTCAACACAAGCTCAGGGAGCGAAAGAGCGGAATGACACAAGACAGCTTTGAGAAAGAGCTGTGCCTCCTTAAGGTTGGAGTGTAAGTTGTGTCACCGACATCAGTTCTCCATCTGTTGACCACGGCTCAGAGGGCCAATAATGGGAACAAACACAATTGGCCATTACCATGGGAGATTGACCTTTATTGGTTGTTGTTACCATTGCGCAGACCAACAGGAACCGTCTCCCGGGTGATTCAAGTGTGGGAGAGCCTTTATGGACATGGATAAAATCGACCTGGGTGACATCACTCAAACATGGGGGATGCAACGACAACAACAACAACAACAACAAAGATGGAGTTTGCCTTTGAAGAGCAGAGATCCTGGATTGTTGTTTGAGAGGAAAATCAAAGTCCCAAGGGAGCTGCTCACAAAGCCTCATCGATTGGCCATATTGGAACCATTTCATAGTTTATCGATGCTCCTCTGCCTGCTCTCTCAGCCCTGGGTCCAGCACAGGCTCAATTAAACCAGCAACCTTGATCTGAGGAACAAACCATGCAAACACTACACACTGCATGGATTATTCCCAGACACACACACACACACACACTCACACACATGCACACACTTAGAGTAAATATTGTACACACTGTCCATTTTGTTTAGGCCAAATGAGATGAAAAATATGTTGTTTACCGTTCCTCATTTATAGCTTTTCCCTGTGAAAAAGACAGGCTTTCCCTATAATATTTCAGCTTCCTAATCATCCTAATGCATTCTCAGTTTCAATATATCTTGGTGATGGAAGGATTAGGAAGAGTGAGAGTGAAACGGCAAGAGCAAGAGAGAGAGAGGGAGCAAGACTGAGAGAGAGAGAGAGGGAAAGGAGGAATACATAGACTAAACAAAAACAGAGCTCCTGGGTTTATCCCTGTAGTAGCTTAGTGGAACCTTTTTTTTTTTTTTTACAGGTTCTTGGTAGAACCCTATGTATGGATCTAATGGGAGCCCTCTGTGCAGAAGAGAAAATAAATGAAAAATAAAACCTTTTTGCAGTGATCTATTGTAGCTAATAACCAGACACAATGTGTATGATCTTTCATTAATATACTGCTGTCAAATTAGTTATGATGACATATTCTAATGCCAATGGGAGAAAAAAGCAATTTGCAGAAACAAAAAATAGCTCCAGTGATCTGCTTCATTATTTGCTCCAGTTTTAGAGCTCTTGGGGTCTATTTCCTGCAAAGTCTGAAAGATTCCCTCCGGTGGACTGGTAAGTTACACTTCAAAAAGTAATCAGTATGCTGATAGAAAGCAGTTCACAAGGACTATATAAAACAGATAATGGTTGTTATCCTAATTCATTTGACAATCATACATTTAGAGATGTTTTATCCTACAAAATGTTTTGTCGCTTCAGGGCCCGCATGGTAACCTCAACCCAAGATTTCAGCTTATGTAAGGCAATCATAACGTTTTCATATACCAGTTAGCACTGATTTAACGTCTGGAGAACATTTGAGACACTTTGAGACCCCTCTTCTTAAAGGGGTGGCCACACTGATCCGTCAGAGAATGGACAGAATCTTTGACAGATATATTTATGTTGGTGTGGTTCATGAGAATACAACAAACAGCCGTTGTATGAGAAATCATGTATGAGCTATAGCTACTGTAACACTATCTAGATCCCTGGCTAATCTGTGAAAAGTAATACAGCATAAATTCAGTAAAAACCGACCTGGCAAACCTAAAGTCATCCCAATGTTATGCCTGGCTATCTCCATTTTATCTTTGTTTTTGTAATCCTTTGATAATGAGTCGCACAAGAACGGGATGGCGTACACTGCATTAATTATTGCGTTCTCCATTGTGTATCTTCCCCAAAGCAAACGTAGGAACGCCTCCTCGATTCTAATTGGCTGAACGGATGGTGACGAATCAGTCCGTCCAGAAAAAGTTGAACTTAGTTGAACTCTCCATCCGTCAAAACGGATCTACCCTGTCCAGACAACCAACACCTCTCATTGAAAATTAATAAAAAATGACATATTCTGACAGACACAACGGATCAGTGTGGCCGCCCCCTAAATCACATAATCATAAACGTTTAAGGTTCCCACCTAGAACCAACAAAGACAATGAAGAAAACTTGAAACACTGCTTTTATTTATGCATACATGGAGTTTTCACTATTGATGAAAATGGAAAATTTTGTGGTGATAACCCTTGAATAGTTTTTTTATATTTTTTTATATGGCTGTTAAAGAAGAGTACAAGTTTAAGACAATTGATTGGTAGCTGGGTCAACCTGTGTTGCTGATATTGACACGTGAGGATATTGTAGACAGCTAGTCTCTGTTTAATGATCTCTATTCACTTTTATAGCCCTCTCAGGACACCGTCCTCAATAAATATTTGCAAACAGGAAATTTGCCGTATGACTTGAGAGAGTCATAAACCTGGCACCTATGTGTTTTGAGATTAACATGTAATTAAAATAGTAAATCAATATTTATTAAGCACTAGTGCAAAACAAATGAGAAGTGTAGTCGGGTCATATAATGAGTCACTGGATGTAGGAGCCAAGAGAGCTTCCTTCAAAGTCCCACTCTCCAATACAAATATTTTCAATCAAAACACTTAAGTCAGTTTTAGGACAAACGTTTTTAATTTACCTGAGAAATAAAAATGATCTTGACCACTGACCCCAATTACAGAAAAAAAAAGTCTAGTTGACAAAAACTCATGTACGTTTACATGCACACTAATAATGTGATTATGGCCAATAATCAGAGTAAGGCATTACTCAGATTAAGATTCCTTTAAATCCCGTTTACATGCTACTTGTGGTTATTTGATTATTTGCAGAATTGTGGGTAGTTTCAAAATCCATCCCGCCACTTTATACTTTTATTGTCCCGCCATCAGCAAACCACAGCGATGTTTTCGCCCATCAAGAATACGCATTATGTACACGTCTCTCAAAACTCTTAGCATAAATTCTGTTTCATCTGCTCCCCCACAGTTATCATTTTTAGACTTCTACTCATGCAGCAGCTATCACAGTAGAGAGCAAACACCTGAAAATAACCCCAGACTCTCACACTACTGAGCACCAGGACCAACAGAATGAAACTGGCTCCACTGTCCAGTACTATCCAGTATCTACTGGAGTATGAACAAAGATAAGCTGTTAAAAGCTTAATGGACCACTCCTTTTATTGTTTAAAAATTGCTCTACATATAAATGGCTGAAGAAAACATTGGTTGGCCTCAATTATGCATTGAAAATAAAGTTATGAGCTAGTGGCTGAATTATTGATGCTGGCACCGGGAACAAGAACATGTTGGCAATGTGTCACTGCTTTTTCGCTGACGCTTCATCTTGTATTGATAATTTTTCATCTAAAAAGCCCATGAAGTCTTGATCTGTGAAAGATGGAAAAACTCACCACGCATATTGGAAATCTAATGCAATATTACTGGAAGAGGAAAACAGATAACATAACATCACATAACATAATGGACACATTTTTTTAAATTGTGAAATTTGTAGTTTGAGGGAGGGAATTAAATAATACCCTGCTAGAACAATGTGGGCCCTCTGAAATGTTACATTTTCTCCATCGATTAAAATATTATGGGACACTAATTTCTGCAACCACAGATATCGCATAACTCTAACCTCATCTCATCCCACAGAGTGGTGGTGTTACATTAATGCCAACATTGCTGTATGTGCATGTGCTTGTATGTGTATGTGTGCGCTTGTATGTGTGTGTATAAAATGGTGTTTAAAAAATAAGACGGCCTCGGTCTTGGGACAGTCCCTCTGATATGTATGGCTGTCACATTTCCTGAGATGCAAATGCCTGTGGTCCATCTGCAGATAGCCTCTCTCTCTCTCTCTCTCTCTCTCTTATTCTGTTACTCTGAGTTATTCTGGAGAGTTCTGCTTCGGTTCACCAGGGTCAATTTACTGTTAAAGAGACCATAGTGGAGACACTGATTACCCAATCAGATCCTGTATTTATAGACTGAGCCACAATGAGACCGGCACCACACAGCACACATATTTAGTGTTTCACAATCTGCGTCTGTTCAGCAGTGCCTTCAGCCAAACACATTGTGAAGTGACTTTCCTTCAGCAGTCATTGATGAGCTCAAAAGAGATTACTGTTTTTTGGTTCTAAATAATTGATTTTAGATGTGCAAACTGAGTTGCAAAACTATATTTCATCATTCTCCAATGTGAGTATTTTCTCTGTACCATGTAGTTGCATAAAAGCAATGTTTAAATTAAACACACATAATATAACTACTTTTTCAAGTTTTACATAGTAGAATACAGTATGTCATCAAATTTCTCTCTACTTCATTACAGTTCAAATTTTTGCTAAATATGCAAGTGAAATAAACAAAATTACATTCAGCATGCTTATTTTTAAATTTAAGACAGTCATGCTGTATCTACATTTTCATAAAGTAAATGAATAAAATTATCTTTATTAAAAAATAAGAATACTCCTACCATTGGTGTTGTGTTTGTTATATTGTATATAATTCTGAACACTGGAAAAATATTCATTCCTCATTGCTCAATGTTTTGTGATTTATTTTTAAGCAGATCCAAAAAGATAATGACATAGTATAAACACTTTGTTTTTTTCATTGAATTGGTGTTTGATTATTTTTGTGATATAATATACATTCATCCTTTTTTTTATTTTTATAATGAATGTCAATTTTCTTTTGTAAATTAAAAATAAATAAATATGTATATTAATATATTCATTATATCAATAAATGTAAATTTCTCTAAAGAAAGACTACATTTCTCAAGAGTTGAGGCCAGGTTTAGGGCAGTCATTATCAAACATTCATAATTTCTCTCAACACGATTCAGTGAGCAGCACTCTGCTCACCCACAGCACGGTTACCGTGGTGCTACATTGAAGTGGATGTTGTGGTTTAATCTTAGGTACCACTGAGTCAAATAAGCACAGGTCATGACTACACTTCTGTTTTACATGCCCGCACTTCTCCAGCCTACTCCTGTGTGTCTTTGCCTAGTGCAGCACAGTCTTCAATAGCTTGTGGATATCTTTTACTGCTCTGTGTCAGTTTCATGCCGCCGTGACTCAATTTGTTTGGTCTTTGATCTCTGTAATGGTGACTGCTGAGACACTCTTCCTTTTATTTCCGATAAATGACTGATTTTTTGTTTAACTGACAGTCAGAGGCCACTGTTAACCTTTCCACACCTCCACAACTGAGTGTGTTTGTCACCTCGTTTGTGGGGTGTGAGATGTGCTAGCGGAGAGCCGCCCACTCTCTTCCCTTCTAGGGTCCTCTCTAATGCTAGCCTATGGAGGAGCCGCTAAGGAGATCAATACCCATCAGAGTGCTAAAATAAATACATTTATCACATGCTGATACTGGCTGCACCATGCTACTACAGCATGTTACGTCTGATTGGAGGCAGAGATACTCAGGCTGACTCACTGGCTACAGGAGCCACTGTTTCCATAAGAAAGGTCAGATAACATCCCGGATTGTCATTTTGCATGGTTTTGAACAAGATGATGACAGCCTTTACTGCTCCGTCTGGCTCAGGAGGAACGATAGTTTTAACCGTGTTCTCCCCGCCTTTTGCTCTGGGTTGAGCAAACTCTGGGTTTTAAAATCTCATCTGAAGAAAATGTTCCTTCTGTCCTCCCTCTGCTGCAGATAAAGAACAGGCGTTTGAGTAATTATGGTGCATTATCGCCAAGGAACGTTTCATTGCTAATTTTAAGCTGTGTAGTGAGCGGTGACAAACGAACGACCATTTTAATTTCTATCAGGAGGAAAAACACATGGCTGGAGCCAATGAAGTCAGCTCTCTCATTCTGCCACTGACTGAGACCATCTGGACCAAATAAAGTTTTTCCCTTTGAATCAACAGCTGTTGAAAATTACATGGAAACACTCCTTCTCCATATATCAGATTATTTTTTCTTTTTTGCACTCCCTTTAAAATCAACCATGTTTGTTTTATGGTTTTAGTTTAGTGCCAGATTTGATCTGTGCTCATAGAACAAAACATAAAACATGACTTACTGAATGCACCTGCTTCCCCTCATTCTTTCTCTCCATGCATGTCTCCCATACTTTCTGTCTATATCTTTTTCCTTCTAACCCCGCCCTGTCTGTGCTGGTGATTGAAGGGCTGGCCGCGTCAGTCAATCTGTCAGTTGCTGACAGTTTTACAACACATGCACTACACTGATGGGTACCATCACTCAACTAACGATTGCCCTCTACACTGAAATCAAAAGACACAAGAAAGAGCGAGACAGTTGCAGAGAGGACTGAAGACAGGGAAGAAAAGAGTGAGAGAGAAGGGTTATCTCTGTGTGTGTGTGCGTGTGTGCGTGTGTGTGTGTGTGTGTGTGTGTGTGTGTGTGTGAGAGAGAGATAGTGAGATAAGAGAAAGAGTTTATTTAGTCTCAGTTTCAGTTATGAAACAGTGTTAAAGTCTGTGTAGAATTTAACGTTTTGAACCTTGGCGGTAGTTTTTTCCTTCTCTGCTGCAGAGGTAGAATCACCATGTTCTCTCTTTCCACTGGCCAGAGAATCATTTGTTCCACTCAGCTGGCAGATCTTCATTTTGTCCAGGATTATTATTTCACCCCATAAATAGGCCTTAGTTGTCTCAAGGCCAAGTCATTAAAACATTTTTGAAAATGAATTTCTTCAAATCCTAAACCATCTAAAAGTGTATGTGCTGACATCTAGATCTGGGATGACATCTATGTTAAAATGTAAAGCACCTTTGCAGTTTGAACAATCTTTCCAAACTACTTTAGTATATAATTTCTCATTCATACTGTTAGATAAGAAGGAGAGAAATGTAATGGGCAACAACATGTGTTTGACTTAATAGCTCAGCTCTGGGTGAACTGAGAAGCTTGACAATAGGTACAGCTTTCTCTCTATTGTTTTATTCACAGTTTTGTTAAGAAAAGTTCTCAAAGTAAACACAGCGTAATGGAGCATGACAGAAAACAACCAGGGATGTAAGTTTACACCAACCACCAGCCAAATGATGGTAAACCTTGACTGGGTACTTGCTTCTACTAATACTAATACTAATACTAATAATAATAATAGGAAAATTACATGCCCAATGGATAAAAATGGGCTAGTTTTGCACTATGAAAATAAAGCTTGCTGAAGTGGTACACACAATCATGCTGTCCACGTATGTACATTTGAGCCTGCAGTTTTACTTCAGGTCAATTTAGTTACAGTTGCTTAAGCCAAAACCTGAGCAACAAAAGTGGATTTATTTATTTATTGGCTAGCAAATCAAGTTGGAGCCTGGTCTCCCGAAATTCTGTGGAATGATAATGATGTCTTAAAATGCAAATACGTGCTCTGTGCACGAAAAGTGAGACAAATACGTTTTCCCACCGTGAAAGGATTACATGAAGGAGACACCACTAGAAACAGGCAGCAGTTTCACATTGAAATAGTGCAGTGGAAAGTAAGAGCATGTGGTTGGGGGGTGGATGGGCGTATGCATTTGCCCTTCAACTCCCACAAATATTGCTACTGCCGAGACGTTTTCTACCATGAGTGAAGGTTTCATTTTTTAGTGAAAGTTTTATTTAACCATGACCAAAACCTTACCCTAACCTTAACCATTTTAGCTGCCTAACCTTAACCAAAGTTGTTTTACTTGTCTGAACTTAACCATTAGCAAACACTTTTCATGTGACTAACAGGTGAAAATGGCGTGACTTATTGTTTTAATGTTTTTAAGTTTAGTTTTGTATCTCTGTTGCGTATGGACTGTGTGGGTTGGGATTTGCTTTCAGAACAGGTTTGACATTTGACATAAGTGTGGCTTAAAAGAACTAATGCACATAACAGATAGTTTATACTATATAGTATAGTAGTTTATAGTAGGCTACGCCAGATTATACCTGTAAAGTCCACTACCAAGATATAAGCTGAAATACAGCATGAGCAGGAGTCTCTCAGGAGACCCAGGGGAGGAAAGTCCTAAGTGTTCCCTGGAAACCAGGAGGCAAAGCTGCCCAGAGGAGAGAGGCAAACGAGCCAATCTGTTTGTCTGTTTACTGGGAACAGCAACAGAAGCAGCCTGCCACCCTGCACTGTCATATGGGAGCCAGGCTCCCACAAACGCATGCCTAATGACTCGATTTATTCACCCCGTCTCTATCTCTTCATCTCTGCCTCTCTCTTCTCTCTAATGGCCTTGCCCATATGCACTTCCACTTTTCTCACCCGCTGGTCTATTCTACTTACGCTCACAAGACTAACACCTCACCCAGTTTCCAGAGAGGAGGTGCACTGCCCTGTGGATGGTGACCTAAGACAGTGCTCTGGCCTGTAACATCCAGGCTCTGAATCTGAACACTGTGCTGATGGGGCAGGGGTCTTCGGTAATTCCCAGTGATGCGGTCACAATGGGGTCGGTCGTGTTTTGAGTGCATGTGTGATTTGTGTCAGTGACATCGGGGCAAGCGTTGCCAGGGCATCGATCAGACTGTGGCTCTGGAACGTCTCTCAAAAGCTTTATTCCTAAATCTATGCTGACAGGCGATGACATGACGGAGACAGGGCTGCTGCATTGATTGTGTCCTCTCTTTCCCTCTCCCACTCCTTTTCACGTTCTTTCCCTCGGCCTCTCTCTTCTCCCTCGCCTTTTTGTCCCATCGCTCTCTGCCTTCTTTCTTCCCCCCCCTCCTTTTTTCTCTCCCTCCTTCTCTCATCGCTTGGATGTGTGGAGCACAAGCTGTCAGATTATTTCCCAGCAGACATTGCGCTGTGTGACAGAGGACTGGAGCTGTATATCACTGGATGACACTTCCTCTGCCTCTGCCTCTCCCTCTCCGCAGACAACATCAAATATCGCCAGGCCTTTTTGATCACTTAAAAGGCTTGTATTAGGAGAGGAGCCGGTGCTTAAACCAAAGCAAACAGACAAAGTGTTTCATCTGTCATGTTTGTCAGTGGGCCATATGTGCAGCGTAGCAGCTGCTCTATCAGTGAGGTGGTAAACCAGTGAAATATCCACCCGATATCACACATTATGGGAGTCCAAAAACAACTCGGCAACAAAAGGCAACACAGGCATTCTCCATGAATCCTTACTTATGTTTCATGTACGTGTGTTGATCTCCATGTGACTTTTTTTGTTATTCATACGCTATGTTATTTGTTATTTATCCAGAAATAACTAGGGAAATCCATAATTAAAATGTACTACTTTGCCTGTAATGATAAGGACTTAATTTATAAAATCCCTTCAGGTTTCAGAGAGTAGATCTGTGATCAATGACAGTTTTATATTCACTCAAACTGGGCCCCAGTCCATACCTTGTAATTCTAATTGAATGCAGTGAGGGCTTTGGCACGGGTGGGGTCGGCCCAGTATCCAGGCCAACTGCTCAGCATATTGTTTCTATGGCACCTGTCCCCCCAGATTAATAACTCCAAGGTCTGCGCTGGCAAAGCATGCACGGATACCAGAAATTACAATACTAATTCAGCACTAGGGATTTATACACCACCCTCTTTTAAGATTTATGACAAAGTGAGCAAGAGAGAGAGAGAGAGAGAGAGAGAGAGAGAGAAAAAGAGAGAGAGAGGGAGCGAGAGAGACTAATAACACTTGCAAAAGTGATTAGCTCAATGGGAGAAATTGCACGTTTGTAGTCCTGCGATTATTATTGTGTTTCTCATCACATAATGAGTTTGAACAATGCAGTTAATGGTATTATTGGCGGGCCACCAGAACTGGGGTGTATATAAGCTTGATGGCACTTTTTCATCAATAAATCACTTCAATGCACATGGCAATATTCAAATCTATGTTATTAAAAGTGTTGGAACAACAGTATCAGATTTATGTTGCGTTATTTTATTATGGATTGATTATCATCATCACAGGCATATCTGATTTGCGTGGAGGCAGTTGGAGCGTGGTTGGTTTAATCCATTTTGATTGCTCTGCAGAGGAATGCCACTGCCTTGCTTGAATGGACAGCTGCTCGCTGTGCACCTCTGATGATTGGCTCAGGAAGGAATTAGCCAACATGTTTTTTCTTTCTTTATAATTTTTTTTTTCCAATATTCCTTAGTCTCTGTTTCTGTGTCACCATCACAAACAAATACATTAACCTATCATAAAAAAAACCCTTTAAATATCTCCATCATCTCTTGCTTGGTACGGTCTCAAAAGAAAAAAAATTTGAAATGAAGAAAAAACAATAACGAAAACATACATCTACCATTATTACCACCTCTTTCACATTAGCTGATTTATCTTGACTTGAGACATAGAGTCTTTATAATCATTATTAGTTTGATGAGAAAAAATTATCCACAAGCCAATTTCACTCAGGGGAAAGAGACAGATGAAAAGATACAAAAAAGGCAAACTGTATTGCAACTGTAATTCCAATGGTATTAGAACGGAAAAGAGACAGTGGGAAGAAAATGGAGTGTGTGACGTATTCTCTTCTCTGTTTACAACGTAGCTCGCGTGCCTCTAATTATCCTTTCTCTGACCCTAGGCCGGTGTGGATATTTAGGTGGGCTGGACTACGAGGGAAGAGCTCAGGGTGCCCTCGGTCTCAGCATGGAGAGGCAGTCTGGCATGCTCACCGATACGGCAGCAGAATTACCAACACTCAGAACTGTGACAGCCCTGAAATTACAATTGAGTTTCACTCCTTCCTGCTTTCACACCTACCTCCTTCTCCCTTCCTCCTTATCCCTCCCTCTCCCACTTTCTCTTTCTCATTCTCTCTCTCTGTGATGGCTCAATAGCAGGTGCCATGCTAAGAGAGCTGTTACAGCCGTCCCTGAGTGGTTGTGTCAGCAGCACTGTTGGGGTTGAGCTCTCCAACCTGCTCACCATGCAGGAAAAAGGAAAGAGAGAGGGAAGAAAAAAATCTCTCTGGTCCCCAAATGATGCCCGCTGGGAGCCATCGTGCGCTAAATTTCGCCGGGTGGTTCTCCCGCGTTTTCTGTCTTGTGGCCCCCGGACTCCGATTTACAGACAGAGCCATATTGGGCCTTTATGCATGGTGGGGCCCAAGCAGCTGTGTTCAGCAGAAAAAAAATGACAACAACAAAATAAAAAAATAAATAAACAAATCAACAAACACATAAGAAAAGCTCATTTCTTTGCAAATGCTTGAATAAGGACTTTTTGTGTGCCATCTGCAGAAAATGAACCCGTAGCCGGACCTTGATTGCCGCTATATAGGTTTGGCCTGACTGTTCTAAAACCCCTGACTGTTGTGAAAAATCCACTCAAGTGTTGGAAAAACTCCCATCTGCATCAAAAACAAATTCATAAAAGTTTTTGTACACTTTCTATGACTTGACGAGCCAATTTACTGTCTGCTACTCAGCTGATACTGATACTGCCTGCCTTTAACACAAACAAGATGATCTGTCGTTATGATTGCTCATCTTTAACTCAAGCATGCTCCTTAAGATTTGAGAGGTTTGTGGCAAAATCTATGCAAATGAAGCTGCTTTGTGAAAAGATGCATCACTGTGCATGGGGCCTGAAGCGAGCAATAATCACAGACGGATTGCGTGCAAACAAGAGATGCTAAGCACCTCAAACCTCTGCAAGCGACATAAACACAGACAGACAGACATACCACAGTGGGAAAGAGATATGTCAAACAGTCAGTTGATTTCTCAATGTTTGCTGATGAGCAACAAAACATCCTTGCACATTATGTTTCCATTTTAAACTTTCTTCTTTGTTATGTTTACTCTTGAAGGAATATGCATAATGTCAAGTACAAAAATGTGATAGACTGCTCAAAAAAGAAGAAAAAGTCAAATGATCAAGATCAGGCTTTTGAGATGACCTGTCACAGACACACCAGAACATGGACTTGGTGTCTCAGCATAATTCATAAAACCTTTTTTTCTTTTTTTGGATGGAGATATGTTAGCATATAGGTAATCTAAATTTAGCTCCTGTACCATCATGGGGCGTTTCATTTTACGCACACAAAAAAAATGATAAATTCCAAAGGTGACCTGATGGGTTTCATTACAGCTGATTGATCGGCTCATGTGAGGGTGTCACAAAATGGACAGAGCAGACATTGTACACCTTCAGGATCTGACATAGGACACATAGGCTATCTAACCATACCACCTACACGTCTCTGATGTACAGTACATCTGAACCCAGTGCTATGCCTTGCTTCTCTCCTTTTGCAGTTCTGTGTATTTCTGAAATATTTGCAATATAATATAGGCATCTGACATATTTTACAGTTGAAGGGGTTTCATTACAAAATGCTCTCTATCCATCTTGGAAAAGTCTTAAAATGACTCAACTTTAATTGTAACCCATAATATGCTTTACTTCATGCCAATTATTATCAATTATTTTGGCAGAGTACTTGCCTTTTTGATTTCTTTTTTTTTATGGTGGACATCTCATTTTTGAATTAAACTAAATCAATTTATGAAAACCATAAAGTACCAACATAAGAAATGAAGAGTTTCATTCCAAAATAATATATCTACCATTTAAAAGTGACACCTACTCTTGCAAAGTGATTGG
>OMLI01101685.1:0-15072 GCA_900302605.1 Rondeletia loricata
CAGCTGGAGTACGTTTTATTAACAGGTGTGGAGCTGCGGTGCATAACAGATGAAGGATGAGGGGTTGAGGGCGCCTGGGCTCCTATGCATCACCCCACGCGCCTCTAATCCCTGTACTGCGGCTGCATAATTAATACGTTGTGACGGATCATCCTCAACCCGCGACGCTGGAATCCCGGCCGCTTTCTGAAGAAGCCGGGCGGTGGAAACAAACACCCGTCACGTGGAGAAGCAACCTTGCTCTTGCAATTGAGATTCCAGTTTATTACAAAGGCGTGGGCCTAGTGGGCTGAAGTGGGCCTGATATTTCCGACATCGTATCGTTTTCATCATGATTTTCCTCTTCCTTCTCGTATAACACCATGTTTTAAATCAGGCTAGTTTCTTTGCATGTCTGTATCATTTTAACTTAGAATGGCATACAGTCTGCTAAAAAGTATCGTCAGCGGGTGGTGTTAGTGGGGAACGACACAGCAGCCTCAGGGATGGTGTTTTATGCTTGACTTGGTGCTAAATGGTGTGCACACACAGTGGGTTGGTGTTTTGAAGCTTACATAGACGGCCCTTGAAGACTCAGAGAAAGATGTGAAAAGAGATAATAAAGTTAAGACATGATAATTTTTTCTCCAGTTGTCATTCCTCAGCCCTTATTAACCTTTATATACAATATATAACCTCTCACTGGTTTCAGTGGCAATTTGAAGCAAACCTCTATTCTTTTAAATGTTTCCATACCGCTATAGTGGAAAATAATCAACTCAACCACATCTGTAGCATTGTTCCAACGTTTCCAATCTGTCTGGAGGACAAGTGGAGATATCCTACTTCACATTGCCCTCTAAAAACCCGTGATCATTTGACAACTGACCCTATGATCCCATGCAAAATTTACATAGAAGCTGAAAGTAGTGGAAAAAGAAGGGAAATGAAAACAAAGTAAATCACTTTTCCATGTCTGAACCGCTGTGCATTAGCCGCCAATGAAGATCTTTCCTGATGATCTTTGATCGAGGAGACCTATTCTCTTTCTGTGTCCAGAACCACAGGTCTCTGTCCATTCAGCAGTGGCTAAGTAACAATTAAGCCAAATAGATCTGTAATGACTTCACCAGGGTCGGTTTGTTTGGCGCAGAGGGCTGGGTACAATTTACGCAATGTTCCCAGAGTTAAAGAGGGAGCTATTGAATATTCATAGTAACATGTCCATTGCCATAGCAAGGGACATGGGCATAGCAAATGAGAAACCACATGAGATCACTTTCTACTGGCACTGGTTTTTTATTTCCTAAACAGATTCGGTGTCCATTGGGTGAATAAATGTCAGATCACTGCATTCTTTGAAGACACAATGAAATATGCAGAAATCTAAGACTGGTCTGTTTTTACTCACCCAGACGTAATCCGTTTTTTGCACCGTAAATCAAAGCCTTTATTTTGTTTAGTGCAGTATTGCTACAACAGTTCTGCCAGCTACAGAATGCAAACCCCCTGCTCGAACCCTCTTGCCTCTTCAAACTGCAGTACAACTAACAGGACCCCTACCAAACATTCACAGCACGTTCTGCTACCTATAATGACTTCATCAGCACAACCGGAGTTTAGTCAGGTACTTACAGTATGTGAGCTGGATTTACCAAGTCTCACACAACGGAACGATCCCAAACGTCCCAGAAGACAGGCGTCTCGTACGTTCAATAGCAAAACCAAGCGCTCCTACTGGAAGAACATTTCAAAGACAACTCAATTTGGGCTTCAGCCTTCTCTTGAGACGTCAAACAGTACGACTTTAGTTGTCAGATTCAAGGCATGGCAAGAGAGGCTGAGAAGCAAGACCACCTGCACTTACTTACCTCCCAGAACCCCAGGAGCGAGCGTCTGAGAAGGCTCTGAGGATTAACTTACGACTTTTACGGCTCAGTCGGCACACGCTATTATACCTATTCAATCACACTTGCCTCCTGGCTCTATAAATAATTTTAACAGAGCACACACACACTCACACACACACACACAGTGCCCGCTTGACCCGGTTACAGCTAACTGTCACAAGCCCGGTGCTTATATATGGGCTTGTCTTCATCTTTGGGGAAACGCAGAAGTTTTCCATCTGTTGAGGCGAGTGAATCTGTGATCGCCCGGCAGCGTAATGAAGTGAGATAATCTCTTTGGGTGCAGGGGGCTGGCAGGGACGGTTGGTAGCAAGGATATTACTGCCCTAGATGACAGGGAAAGGTCCCTTATTAGGGGAAGGCAGGGATGAAAAGATTATTTTAATAATATAGTCAGGTTGCACGGTGCAACCGAGAGCGTTTTTGTCAGTAAATTTGTCAAAATCAGTCACTTCTTTTAAATAATTTGTGTAACCAAACTTTCATACTGTTTTGTTTTGCTTTACTTTACTGCTTTTAACCTTTAACTTTACTCTAGTTTACTGCTGCATACTTGCCTTCATGTTTTTATAATGCTAGTGCTTTCCTTTTATGTAAATCACTTGTAACTTGCTCTTGAAAAGCACGTTAAAAATAAAGCTTACTAGCACCGCTAAGTATTAAAGCTTCCACTTGGTATATATTAGTGCTAGAAGGAGTGTTTTGCTGAAACATGCTGAAATATGACTCTGACCATACTCATCCGCGGTGCTACTGGGTGTTTGTCACCCAGCGTCCTACAGGCATCCTTTACTGTTTGCTAAGTGGGAGCTTTTACCTTCAGCGTGGCTATCACCATCAGAGAAGATGTGAAGAGGGCATACTTACAGGAGGTCCTGAAACAGAAAGGGAAAAAAGACATGGTTAGTGTGTTTTCTATGTGTGTGCATGGACAACCAGAGTTAGACTGCAGTCTGTTACACTAAGTGAAGTTCATAAACACGCCTGTCCCCCTCACTTCTACGCACTCACTTCTATACAGCAAACAGTGGGGAGAAAATACAGTAGCAACAGTAGTGCTACCGGAAACTCAGGTTTCAATCCCCACCAGAAATAGACATTCTATTGCAGCATAACTCCAAAATCACACCTGTATTTTTATCCATGGCATTTAACAATGGCATCGTGACAAAATGCTCATCCTGCAATCCCGTTCCCATGCTGTTGGGCCAACAATGACCAACAAGTCAAGTCAAGTCAAGTCAAGTTGAACTTGATTACAACATCAACAAGAAACAAACGACAGCAGTTCTAAGTAAAGTAGTTATAGTCCAAGTTAAATAAATGGGTTGGTAGCAATAAACATATTTGCACAATGCAAAAGCTTATGAGAGGCCTGGCCTATCACATTTTGCATTTGTAAGTGGCTCTAATTTCACTACTACAAGGGGTCGTGCGCTTGTTAAAAATCCCCCCACGTTTTTGTGAGGTGACACTCCCGTCCTTTTCCCAATTACTGCTGCTCAAAGGACTGTGTGCCCATGTACTTCAGGGCTCCCCAGAACCCTGCAAATCATTCTGGGTCTTTAGGTTCTTATTAAAGGAGCCCAGATGCTCAAACCCCCCAAAAATGAAGGGATTTTTTTTTTCATTTTTACAAGTCCTATGTCGTTGAATTGTTCTTCAACCAGAGGGAACGTGCAAATTGCTCCTGCAGCTGGGGCATTTAAGGAGCTCCGCATTTGAGACTCACTGGGCTGCACTTCTATAGCGCGGTATATGGATCGTTGAGTTACAGTAGACGTCTTACTGTAGCTTTTCAATACGCCTGCTCAATGGTGTGATTTTGACATGTCCCACTGTCAAATGGCTCAATACATATTCATTACAAAATTTACCTAAGAAATAATGTGATAATTACATTTCACAAAACACAAATGACAAATTCTCTAATTTCATGGCCTCAGACCAAACAACTGTTGTTTGCTGTTGATCTGTTGGTGAACGAAGACTATAGTCAAATACGATGCATTAGAATTTGAGTTTACTCTAGTTTCTAACAGCATGTTCAACAATCCATCATCAAAGCCATTCACACCAGCTTCATTCAGTCACTTCAGCTTCATTCACTCTGCCATTTTGCTCTCACACTGGCACCTCTAGTCATTTCTTCCACAGTTGACCCCCTTCCTGTTTTTGTTGACCCGGAGTCACCATGTGAGAATGTAAAGGTGGCCTCACTGGACAGGTGATGACACAGAGGTTACAGTCCACAGCAGCTGCACTGGGACATTCGAAGTGACTCGTCTTTTTGCCCCACAGAGAGACAGACATTGCTGTGACAGTGCAACAAAAGCTGGTTTTGTGACCATTTGTGACGTTGATGTAATGTCAAATTGGTCAACCTGCACAATTTGAGCATCAATTCCTCATTTTGCGGAGGCAGGTACATGAGAAAAAAGCAGTGATTCTTCACATAAGGAAAATATGGGAGGAAAGGGAAACTTCTGACACTTCCCAGCATTGACCACCCGCTAGGACAGTTTCAGACAACCACAGTTGAGACTGTGGCATTCACCGCCACATTACGTTTTTCTTTCTGCTAAACTGTCATGCCACACTTTTCCTTTCCATATGTTAACGGTAAACACACGAGAGAGCCTAATGAAGTGTTCCATTCATTTTTAATGCATAGGTAAACATCACAGTGATTTTTTTCCTGTTTGTTCTCTCTGTCGGTCGCAGCCAAGTCCGGGTGAAACCTTCCCCTGCCTTTGTAGACGAGCAAACTGCGTCGCGCCAAACACCTCACCATGAATTTGTGGGAAACTCACAGTGGCTTAGTTACTCTTGGTTGAGGGGAATCATGCTTCCCTTCAATATCTACCAGTGGTAAGAAACTGGTTTTGCAGGAGCCTCACAGTGCAGAATGCAGTACGCCTCTGTCCATCAGGGACTGGATTTATTCAGTCATCTCAATAATGTCTCCTAATGTTTATTTTTTGGTGGAATGGGTACATGGAGTTTGACACTGGGTGGCATTAATGCAGCACAGTGCAGAATATTATATAACTATTTATTTCTGCTCACCAACATATCCAAGACAGTGCAGAAATTACTGTGCAGTGAACTGAAATTGCATGATTGCATTATAATAAGCAGAATGTCACATCTAGAGTCTTTAAAGCACCAGACATCGCCTTGTGAAGCGTCACTGTGGCCTTAAAAATGTGTTACGGCATTTAAAGTCTGCCAACAATGCTTTTGAGGAGGCATTCTAAGCTAATGAACATGCAGATATTTATGTGGTACAGCGATCGTGACTGTGATAAAAACTACTGTGCACACTGCTTACCACTCATGGTTTATGACATAAATAAAACTTACTGTAGGTGGTAATAAAGTGCCACAGATTTGGCCCAGATCACTGTGGGCTGACTGCACACTACATCCACACTACATCCACTACATACACAACACAATGGAAAGGGTTGTCATGCCAATGTTTTCTATTGTCTACCCTTAATAGACCACTGTGCCACTCCAGACATTGTGAGGGTATGGTTGCTTGTTGTTTCCAAGTGATTTGTCAAGAGGAAGCCATTTAAATTCTCCACATTTGCCCTGTCCGATGAAAGAGGGGGAAAAAAGTAGAGCTGTCTTTGCACAATAGTGCCATTTGAAATATGCTGGCATGGCGGATGCTTATTGGAAAGTTAAGTGTTGCATAAACAAGGACTGCGGTATCTCAGATGTGCAGCCAACCAGAACATTGAACTGTTGTCTGTCTGTCATTTGCTTTTTTTCATCTTCCCCGGCTTTCAAGTCGTACGCTGGATAACTTCGATATGATGTCAATCAGAAAAAAGGCAGAGAGGCAGAGAGCCATACCACACTGATCCGTGTCTTTATGCTCGAGACCCGGAACACGGAACACGGCCACAAAACAGGATTTGAAATTAATTTGGCAAAATCAAAAATGAAGGAAGTAATAGAGACTTTGATGCTCAAATAGCAGCGATTGTTTGAAATACAGCCCCGCAACTGATTATGTTTGATGCCTACGACTTTAAAAAGTAGTCGCTGGAATTAGTGGTAATACCAGCAGTCAAAAAAACGTGTTTCTTTTGCTAGCAGACATGGTGTTCATTTCAGGCTGTGAAACCCAACCACTGTCTTATTTCTCCACCTCACTTAAAATTGGGACCTTGCTTTGCCCCGTCTTTCTAATTTGTTTTTACACGAGCAGCACTTTTGTTCCAGTGGATTGGCTTTGGTCTACTGCAGTAAAGTCTCAACATAGGAGGGCTGCTAGACTCCAATACCCATTATCACTTTTGCTATTAGGTGTGCGGAGTGTGGATGCAACCGCCTGCCAAGTACATGTTCTCGCTGTGAATTCAATTTGTGGCAACACTTTGTGTCTGTGGGAGTGTCGCTGCACAACATGTCCCTTTCCTGGAGACTTGAGCCTAGACTGGGCCAAGTGTGTTGAGTCAGCTCAGGAGAGAGAGAGAGTGTGGGAGGAGCGAGGGAGGCCCGAACACATTACGACAACGTGTTACTGAACTTGTGGAGGCCACCGAGCCGGAACCATTATACACTGATGCCGAAACATTAGTACACCGTGTCTAGAGTCAGCGTTGGAGGGTCGGTGTCTGAAAATAGAGACACAGTCAAGATCGGCAACAGCCATGTTGGGCATCGCTTTTACTCTCGCTTTCCTAAGAGAGGTAGTGCATAAGAGAGAACTGCCACTGGCTTGTCTTTCAGCTTGACTGTTAAATCCTAGTGTTTCTATAGCAACTGAAGCCACATAGTAGTGTAGACTAAAACAATCAGATCCAACTCTGAAGCCACTAGGCCACAAATTACATATCTATCACCTATTTTGGCCTCCAGAGATATACAGTATAGTTTTACATGATTGTAAGTACAGTATGAATTGCTGATGTTCTGCTGCATTATTCCTTAAACGTTTCTGGACTGAGACGGGAGGGATCGTTGGTCTCTCATACACAAACACACACACACACACACACACACACACACACACACACGCATGCACACGCACATACCAGGTTCTCCATTGCGGCCTCTTCTTCCTCGCTTTCCTGGTGGGCCTGCGAAGAGAAGAATACAGAACATTTTGGTCAGCAATTCGATTGTCCTCGTTTATTTAAGTTTCATATCCTTCAGTTTGTGCTTACATTCAAGTATTCTCACACTGAAACTACCCTGCAGCCGAATGAGGAAGAGGCAGTGTAAAAATATTGTCTTTGGACTTTATGCACACCTCAAAATCTCAAGGTTCACTAAGTATTTAGGCTCAATTTAGACATAAACTGAGGGGGAAACAGGCACGCATACTGTCTTGCCACAAAGTGAGCTTTTTGCTGTCATCCCTTTCATCTGTGTTGTTCCTTTCAGCTCGGATGCCCTGATTTTTAATTGGTTTATATAAACAGTCATTTTCTGTTTCCCCCTCCCCTTTTGCTTTCTGTGAACACCATCAGTCTACTAACGCTCAGTCGGAAGAGCAAAACAATTACACGCTTTGCCAAGTTTGACACGTTGAAGACTTGACTGCATTGTATGTGGGAAGTCTTCAGTTCTGACGGGAAAACCCCTGAGGAGCCTAAGAATATCTTGCCCAAAAATGACCTTCCTCCCAAGAATACATGTAGTCTTTTGCTGAGGCTGGCTGCTGGAAACCATTTTTTGCCATTGGCATTCTGTTTGCTCTCTGCCCAAAAAACTGTGTACTTTCACAATTTAGTCAAAGGGTGAGGCCACGACTTTCCGACTAGTAGGAAATGAAAAGCTATACAGTAGTACATGGGGAAACCTCCACCTTTGAGGGAGCCTGTCAACCCGCAATGGAATGGACAAAGTCTAAAAACATTATAGGTGTAGGGAAAATGAAAGGTTGACTTTTCACTCAACAGTATGGGTTCAGAAAAGATCTGCCTTGTCAAAGTCTGTAATGATCACAAGTCTGCTCTGCTCCTACGTAACCAAGCGGGACAATCCTCTCACAGAAATGATCCAAATCCAGTTTCAGGCAACTATTATGCAAATCATTTTGTGAACTCTTTTGACCCCTGCACTGCCAAAGAATAGCGTTTCATTGTCATATTAAAAGTTGAAGATAATTACGATAACAGGGTTGGTGAAGTTTTGAATGGAGTCACCAGTTCCACATTAATTTGTCTGGGTGTCAAAGGTGCTGCACTCTGCCTTCAAGCGATGACTCCTTCACGCTGGGCTAAAGTCAAATAGTGAAATAGCAGACTTAACATACTAAAACCCCATGCTAATTACTGATCCAAATTGCCAGACCCCCCGCCTCACCCCACCTCGCACACACACCTCTCTCCCTTTTGTTTCAATGTGTCAGCTGCTTTGTCTAATCGGCTCTCTTGACTGTATCTGCCAGCTACGCTACAGTCTGCAGTCTCTCTGTATACATCCCTCTAAGTTAAAAAATGAAGAGTGAAAAAAGGGCGGGAAAAAAGGAACAATGCCTTTTACTCAGTATTTGGGTGATTTATGACGCCCCAGATGTGTTACTGGGGTGTAAAATGCAGGCTTGAGTTGCACGACTCTTTGCATGATGTTTAGTCCTCAACTTGCTCCCACTGTTTGGCTCAGCTTCAGCCTCCAACTCGGCTCCCTTGGATGGTTTCCAGGATAATGTCAGGCCCTGCCAGCAAAGGGTCCAGGCACGGCTTAGAGTATGTAACCACAGGTAGAGTTTGCCTCTCACTTTACTACGGTTCACATCATCCTGGTTTCTCCAAAGGTTTGTTTTTAGGGTTTTAGAAGAAACGGAAAGGGGGTTACTGCGCTTGGCAGTCAATTCATTATTGCTTACTTTGAAATGTCATTTTAAGACAATTGACACCTCTGAGAAGAATATTTTGTGTGACGAATCAACATCCTCCTGATTTTAGTGGGATGTTTTTGCTGAGAAAATACACTGAGAGCACCTGGGAATGGACGATCTGGATAAAATATCCTACAATATTTTCAGATACTATCATGATTCGCAATATACATTTTTCATTTTGCTTTTCTAAGAATAGGTTGAAAGATACTGAAGTCCCAATAGACCTTAAGTTGCTAGTCGTGGCAAAACACTGTAGTTGGCCTGCTATTTTCTCGCATCATTCCAAGTACAGTCATTGAACAGCCGTTTCAGAAAAACAAAATAGTGGCAGGGAATTTCGTAAGGAGGGTCAACAACTATGAGCGATCTACTGAAACCTTCATTTTCAACTGTTTTGACAGGAACCATCCTTTGCTGGGTAAAACATTACAGCATCAATTACATCTTGCCAGCATTTGCTATTAACTATTACTATGCGTTAACTATTACTTCATAGCTATATAACTATTTACATAGAATGCCTATATATAGTCATACCATTTTTATGGGTCAAGTTGGGTGAAAGCAGTGAATGTAAGTGGCTACAGCTAAAGTTATGAATGGAAATTACACGTGGATTGTAGGCTATTATAATATATCACTAGGACATATCAAGGAGGATGTAAGACCATCATATCTAAGAGCAGTATGAGAGCAGTGAATAAAACATTGCTGTCACGTGGGTTTGCTGAAATATACTGAATCACCACAAGGGATGTAGCTTCCAAAGGGTAGTCATTGCATCGGTTACTTTGACCGTAATAGACTGTGACATGCACTTCACCGAGTTGGCTGTAGGAACGGCGTGAAACCATCACCGACCCGCACGGTTGTCTCAAGTCTTAAAATCGACCCTGTGGAATAACTTCACACATTTGCTGCTTTTTTCAGGAACGGCCAAAGAGTATGAGAGTTTTACAAACCCACAGAACGCAGTTTGTCTCAAATATTGATAGAAGTAGTACTTTAAATGTTGGATGGCACACCAGAGTCCCATGTATTTGGCAGTATTGTGAAACAATCTCTGTTCGCAAGCAATGGATGTATTGTTTCCAGATATACTTAGCTCATGTTGGTCATTATGACATTATTTGAAAGTTACGTATTGCTTGACATAATAAACTTCTTGTTTATACTTTATGTATTCGAGACAATAATACATTTGACCATTTACCGTCATCCATAAAATATTGGTTGGCCTAGACTTGCTAACAATTCTGCACCAGAGCTCAATTTCTCTTTTTGCTCCAAATCAATCAATTTTAACTGAACCAATCCCAGACGGACCCATTTACAAAACCAGAATTGTTTCAGAGCTTGATATAGGTAATCAGACCAGTCAAAGCTTCTCTCTCAAAGTAATACAGCTACTCCTCAGAAAAAAGTGAAAGTTGGGCCAAAAATACCAAACTGGGTACAAGATCCAATCTCCAGAGTAAATCAGGTTTGAAGAGAACTGCTTTTTATACTTCTGAGACAGCAAACCTAATTGCACCTTTCCGGATAAGATGTAAATGAATGTGGGCCTTTGCTGTGATCCATAACACATAGTTTGCATTGTCCCATGTTAAAATGTCATCCGATTCAGTTGAGAAGTGAAACTGATGTCAACTCCTGATTAGTTTCGCTCCTTAGAGAAGGCACTTGCCATCCAAATAATCAGGAGAAGAATGACAAAATAACTAAATGTCTTTTTGGCTTCTGACAAATTGCACTGATGAAACAAATAAGTTACAGGTGTATGTGAAGGGAGACAGCGTAGCAGTGTCTGCTACCTAATATAACGCATTTGTGCGTAATAGGCTGCACTGTCCAATGACTATGTGATAAACAGCTGTTAATTGAGATAATTATTATATCAAATCCATACCAGGTATACAAGGATATGGTGTTGCTTTCATTCATCTATGTGCCATTGCTTTTACACATTTTCCCATAGGTCATTTAAAGAGTATTTTTGCCTTGCTGTCATGCTGAATTAATGTAACCAATCAACCCATTTCATGGATACCAAAAGGGCTACAGGCCGACCTTATTGCTTACATGTGAGTCATACAAATACAATGTGCGGCATGAATGTTTGGAGGAAATGTCATGGCAGCACAATAATTCCAGTGCCAATGCTTTCAAATACTGACATGAAATGATATGGCTGGTTCTTTGTCCAGCTAAGGTTAATTTTACTCCAAGGATGTAATGGGCCCCAAAGTCCAAAAATGTCCTTGAATTATTTAGATATATGCCAAATAGTTTCTTGTCACAATTTTCAGATTCTGCTTCACTCCAGTGCTTGCAAAGACTACAAATGTAAATGAACATTTTATAGCTTTAACATGCATTTAAAACTCATGCGTATCTATCTGATATCTTATCAAAAGCTCTGTCAATCCATTTCAGAATGATCAGCGGTGGCTTATGGACTGGGCCATCTCAAGGTGGCTCCCAACTAACTTTAGAACTTAGGGCTTGGAGTTTAATTAAGTGAAATATTCACAATCCTGCTCAAAATGTTAAATGAACAGGGCCTTTACAAGCATTCCAGTGAGAAGAAATAGGAAGATCAACGATATTGCAATAACAGGCGGTTTGCATATCTATTTATGGCTGGGATCCATATGTAATGTTCAAACAATCCTAAAAAGTCACACAGAGGAATGGGGGTGTCAAAGGCCTTTTACAGGGACTGCTGGTCTATCTACATACGATACGATACGATACGATACGATGCGATGCGATACGATGCGCAATGCGATACGATACGATACGATACGATGCGATGCGATGCGATGCGATGCGATGCGATGCGATGCGATGCGATGCGATGCGATACGATACGATACTTTATTGGTCCATAAACATGGAAATTCATTTTGCAAGGTCAGCACAGAAAATTACACAATTACAGCTATTACACAAAAACAACATACACCACACACTCAGTGTACCTATACCCCCCTTTAGTGCCCAGGCTCAGTTAGAGTTTGGTTGTGTAGGCTCAAGAGTCTGACTGCTGCAGGAACAAAGCTTGACCTGCCTTTGTTTTTCTGGTACATGGGCACTTTGTATCTCCTTTTGGAGGGTAACAGTTCAAAATGCTGTGCCAGGTTGTGTGTGTTGTCCTCAATAATCTGGCAGGCCTTTTTTATAGCTCTTTGGTCAAACAGTGCTTGAAGTCCTCTACACTGCTGTCCGCAGAGCTTGGAGCCCTGGTTAACTACCTTTCTGAGCTTGGTCACATTTATCTCAGAGAGGCTGCTGAACCAGGCCGCTGAACCAGACTTCATTATAGTCCATTTAATCCCACAACATGGATGGGTGGATTTATTAAACCTGGCAACACTTGGGTATCCAGGTCAACAGAATTTAAGCTGCACAAAAGCTGGCTTTCTACTGTACAATCATTTGTTACTTTATAAGTACATTTTTGTGGAAAAGTCTGGCAAAGTGAGCAACAATTTTGATCCAAGATCGTTATTACTCTGCATGACAATGAATAAATCAATACATAAAATGCTAATTCATGGAACACTGGGTCCACTGTCTAGGGGAAAAAATGGAAATTAAACCACAATTTTACAATCAGCCTCATCTGTGAATGTCACTGCTCTTTTCGTCTTAAGGGGGATGTGTATTGTTGTCAGAAATATGGATTGCAACACTGTTTGGCCTGAAAGTCAGGCCAACACAACTACAATTATGGAATATCTGCACTTTTCCATAGAACAAAATAGAGGGAATATGTATATGTACCCTCCCCAAGAAATGTGTGTTGTAAACTGCACTTGAAATCTTTAGAAACTCACACATGTAGGGCAACTGGAAGTTTCACCTCTCATGAAGGAACTGAGCTACTGCACTGACCTTTGAACTTTAGGAAGTTTAACGTAATCAACAGATACAATGAGATGAAGATCTGGACCGTGTCTCCACCAGTTCACTTCAGACTCCATTTGTGGCCATCTGTCATGGGTACTGGTGAGAGGAACCGCACAGTCCCATGAACTTGTTGGCTCCGGAAGGGAAGCTCTTGTAGCATTCTGACTGACCTTCCTAACTACTATTACTAATCACTTAACTCCCTCAAACCCTGTCAACGTAAGAGAGATGAAGAGACAGACTGAGTAATTACTAAGACAGCAGACGGAAGAAAGAGCTTGTTCTCAAAGAGCAACTTGTCAGCCCCCCGCCAGACTCCTCCAGGACCTTCACACTGGTACCTAAATCATCAAATGTATGTAGCATGACCAGAAGACTTGAACCCCGTCTCAAGTTAGCTCAATTCACCCTGTAAAGCTGTATGTGCTCGATTTCCATAAGAAAAGCATGTTGTCCGTTTAACGGCTGTCACAGCTTTGGAGAGGAGAGTTCTTATGAAAGCACCCGAGAGCTGTATTGCCCTTAGTTCAGACATAACATGAACTTAACCTCTTGTTAGGGTTTATTCCAAATGCAAACATGAGATGGATGGACGTTGTTTGGGATTCACTGTAAGTCAGCATCACTTAAACTCCTGGAAATGAGGTTTCCATTTTCCTGCAATCTGATAGGAGAAACAGACTACAGCATGGTGAGCGAGTAATGTTACCATTAAAGGCTAAGCCATTTCAAAGAGCAACCCTACTATCAACCTTGTTTTACAACAGTGGTTTCGAAACTGTTTTTTAAGAGGACCCACGCTGTCAGAGTAATTCTTCTTGCAAGCCAAAACGGAGTTGTGGGTTATTGTGTATACTAATGCAAAATGTAACCTTGTCTTAAGACTGCTAACCTACTAGCATAATAGCATAGTGTTAAATCCAGCCTGCTTTATACTGCAAGGGACTTGAGAGGGGTTTGGCAACACAATATAAACACCAATTTCTGCAGAAGAATTTGGAGGCCTATTTTAATCTTCCCAAGACCCTCATTTGAGTCCCAACCCAGACCTTGAAAAACAATGTTCTAAAGCATATTTCACATTATTCTCAGATCCTGTGGCATATATCCTCATTATCCTTATTTCCAACTGCACTGCACTCCAATGCAACCATTTCCTGAATAAATATGATGATTATAGCCATTTCCTAAATAATTATTCACAATTACATTTAATCTGTTGCCCAGAAAAGAGACCATTGCGTCTGATTTGAACATTTACTCATTGTATTTTTTCAGCGTACTCATTGTGTCACCACATAGTATCGAGTACAATATTGCCTATAGTGCACACACATGCATACAACACACACATGCACACACACACTGTATGTAGCCAGTCTAAACCAGAATTTTCTACTTTGTGAATAAAATGTTCAGGTCTTTCTCAAGCTCTTTCTGAATTCATATCCACAACTTTCATAAAAGGCATCTTTGTGTTTCCCTGTGATAAATGTATTGTTATGTCTGGATAGACATTGGTTTACATTTCTGCTAAAGAGAGCTGATTGATGAGCTGGAAATGTACACTTTGATTTATACAACAGCCGCAATGCAGGACGACTCGCTGATTAGGGCCTGAATTAAAACTAACGAACAGTCATGAGTGGTAATGAACAGTGACGCCTGCTCCATAAACGCTAATGAAACTCAGTTTTGCAGTTTTCAATTACAAGACATCATGACAACACTGAATTCTGATATACTCAAGAGTGCAAGCCAGCGTTGTTATCATTATGTTAAAATTAAAACTAATTCATGGCACCAACAGGACACTTGTTAATGTCAGCTGGTCCCGAGACATCACCCAACAGGAATCTCAAACTAATGATATGAAGTAGCATTAATTACACGCAAGGCAGCGACTGATAAAAAATAAAAAAAGTTAATGATGCATGCTTTCTGCAAACGTCTGTGTGTACATTCAGTGGTGGAAATTAATTAATGTCTCTGCCGTCCCCTGATGAATTTGTAAATCGCAGTTGTTTCACTTTTGTGGCGCTTGGGTCCTCCTACTCTGCACTTGTCCAGATGCCAGTTATCAGTTCATTAAACCACAAGTCTGTCCATTAGGCTATGAGGAATGTGTCTATCGTTGCAGGCTCCATTAACGCTGCGTCAAGCAGACTGAATCTAGTATTAAAAATGCATCTTCCCCTCCCTGAACGACCAGACTAAAATAGCCTAGCCCAGTGTTTTACTAATTGCAGACACAATAACTCCCATGTTTCTGCACTTGCGAGTGCACTATTTGATTAAGCAGCGAAGTTGCTTGACAATCCTGCAGTATTATTTTACCCCAACTCCCCCCCACCCCCCAAACACACACACACACACACACACACACACACACACACA
>OMLI01101685.1:19689-31480 GCA_900302605.1 Rondeletia loricata
ACCCCCCACGCACACGCGCACACACACACACACACACACACACAAACTTACACACACACACACACACACAAACTTACACACAATACTGCTCAAGCTATGAGCATCTTTCATTATTAGGAGCCTCCAGGAGAAGTGGCATGAGGCTTTTCTGCCCTCGCATGGTGCTTATATTCCAGCTGTGAGCGTGACATCACCAGAGCGCCAAGGCCCAAACTGCTGTAAGTAAGACGGATGGCACAGACCGCGAACCACGGCGTCCGCTGCTTTCATGCTCTGAGAGACATCAAACGCAGGGCATACGCCACCATGCAAACACAATCAAAACACTCGGAAAGCTTAATGCAATATGAGGGAAGGCATTAGTGTAATTTTATTAACCGAAACGTTTGGTCCTAAATGAGATTGTTAGATGCCAAAGTAGAGGCTGGTGAAATAAAACGTGTGTAAATCATAAGGGACACCGGGGGGTTGGAGGACATTATATGAGACTGGCAGTCGGCGTACAGCTGTCAATCTTTTTTATTTGCACGAGTCTTTTTCTGTGATTAACAAAGAAATGGCAGAAATCTTAACACAATGCCACATGAGAAGAAACCGGAGGAGACTTTTCACGTTCCCTAGAAGTTCCAAGGAAAAGTCAACAAAGGCTTTGTTTTGAAAGTGTTTGGGAAAAGTACCGCTGCATCATATTTCCTTTTCATGTGTCAGTCAAACTGACCAGGTCAAAGGTCAAAGGAGGTTGCGGGGAGCCCTCCTCTGGGAGAATCCCTAATCCTGACCTGTAGTTTCATGTGGTTTGAGGGGCCATAGTGGAGGTGGCGGTGGGGTTGGTGCTTCATCAGTACATATTGTTCTCATTATGGGTTTGATGCTGCAGGGTTTAAGCAAAGACGACACAAATACCACCATGCTATGAACTGGCCAACTCGGCTCTGTAAACACTCTTCCCCTCTCTTACCGACAGTAAAGCAGCTGTAGAATTATATACGAAAGCTTTCCTATGATAATATGTGGTAACATAGAAGCTGATTTGTGACCAGAAGGTTGTCAGTTTGAATCCCCACACTGGCTGAGAAAATATGGGTGGTGAAAGCGAATGATTAACACTCTCCCCTCCCTCAACAACTAATGTTGAGGTTCCCTTGAGCAAGGCACTCAACCTCCAAAAAAACCAACTTGAAAATACAAGAACAGCTTGAAATTCAGTCACCTACCATCCACATTAAGGAAATAGATGCTTGAATAAGGAAGCTGGTACCAATTGCTACTAGGCCACAACACAATCTAATGTACAGTTAAATGCCTAAAGACAACATGAGATGGCGTTTCAAAGTATCTTGCTTCCATAACTCGACATATTTCCGGTTGAAGCAGAGTGTTTGGGCAGGAAATAACGTGGAGAGGGATTGTTGGGTGGACTGCAGCAGACATGGAAAGTGACTCAGAAGACCTGGATGCGGGCCTGCATGCCATTGTAGAGGACCGCTTGCCTCCTCCAACATCTCCATTACCCCAGTTATTTGAGCAAGCAGTGGACGAAACCCTTGGAGTGCAGCAAGGAGGAGGAGGAGGAAGAAGGATTTCATATGGTTACATATGATGAGGGTTTAAAAATCTATGATTATATTGTGGGTTGGAAGGTTTATGTACGCATACTGATGCAGCAACCACTAAAAAATATGCAGTTTTCCAGGAAGGAGTTTTGATTAAAACATTTTTTTTAAAATTTTGGCATGCATTATTGAAATAAGTGTACATCAGGACATGGAACATCAGCTAACACAGTGAAAAAGCCATTTTTCACTTCATTTATCTATATTGACTTCAGCTTCTGACTGTTCCTAACACGTTTTCTCTTACAGCGACTTCACAAGAAGCATTGAATTATGGTTTTGTACAGCCACTCTGCTAAACTCCAGCACTTTAATGAGCTTGCGAGTTAAACAGATTTAGAAGTAAGGGATAGGGAGGGAGCACCTTATTTGGCACAGGGTGCACCTGGCTGCCATATGATGTAGAATCAAAGCGGTTATGAGACATTTTCAGACGTTTCAAATTAGGCCGGACAATCATCTCCTCTTACATCTCCTGTAATGAGAGAGATTATAGGAGATCAAGCATCTGAATCTATTCTATTCCTCTATAAATCATAAGAAGACAAGCAAGATTCAATTAGCCCTGCTCGCTTAACCTTGGCAGCGCGGAAATTGCACACCAAACCAAATACCCCGAGCTCAGTATGAGAGGTATTTACAAAAGAGATTTGGGGAGGCGGACTCTACTGGTAAATGGCAAACAAACTAATAACCATGGCAAAGTGAAAGGAGTCAAGATCATTATTAGATAAACAGTGAACAGAAACAGCAGTGCAGCAGAGGATCTTCTGGTTAAATGGCTTAGGAGGGGAACCTGGATGCTATTTTCAGGCCACCCGTTTGTTAAACTCCGAGCCAAAGTAGA
This sequence comes from Rondeletia loricata, assembly GCA_900302605.1. Lineage (NCBI taxonomy): Eukaryota > Metazoa > Chordata > Actinopteri > Beryciformes > Rondeletiidae > Rondeletia > Rondeletia loricata. The sequence goes on from OMLI01101685.1 coordinate 22,150, forward strand.
AATCCTTCAGCATACAATGCGGCTATTGAGTTCCTGGATGAGGCGCTGATAAAAATCTATTCTTATTTAGAGCTTGTGCGTGTCCAAGAGGATCCAAGAACGCATTCTGCATCGGATTACCTTCATGCCATAATGGGCCACCGCACAAACAGGATATGGAAAAGAAGAAAAGAAAGTCATTTTTCTACTCAAGTGGCACATTTAATGCTCTCATTCTTCTTCTTTTTTATCATCCAAATATGTCTTTCATGTCTACAGAGCATTGAACATGTATGTTGCTGTCACCTTTCACAAAGTCTCTATTTAATCAAACTACAAAGCTTTGGGCTGCTTCGTTAAAAGTCAGAACTAGGCCAGAGATGATGACATTGGGAAACTTTCTTCTTGAAAAAGAAGCTTTTGGGCGGGGATCAGATTTGGTTTTCTGACCAAATACGTTACAAGTAACTGGCGTCTCTTTCGGGTCTCCTGCAGTTCCAATTTCCAGAGACTAATGAAAATCGGTTTAGACAGTAGCGTATGCACGTTTCCTTATTTACAGTCGGGGACCACTGGAACATCAGCTAGACCACACACGTGATATGTGGGCACTTTCCATTCACAGAAAGGAAAAGGCCATTTACTTTGAGCATTTCATACAGAAGGACATCCTCAGAGATTCAATGATAACAGATGAGAGTGCGCCAATGCTTTCTGATGTCTACCCTTTAGACTATGGCCTGTCTTGACTGGTGTAACTGTGTTCCATCTGACATTATGCCCATTTAAAAAGGACAGACATATTTAGTATTGCTTGAATCAGATCAAATCGTCCTTCCTTTGAGCATGCGTAGACGTTCTGTAGCGAGAGAGAGAAGCCAAACTTTCCAGGATCGTGCATTAAGAACAAACTTCGTACCAATACTGGACACTCTTACGGGAAAGGAGTGGGTTTGATTTCTGCACACAGGGCACTGATTGTGGGTCTGCTGCAGTCGATTACTCATTCAAGTGGCAGCATACTGTTCACATTACAATTGCCATGTTACGCCGTTTATTGCTGCATATGTTCCATGAGAACTTGTCACTGCCTTGCATTTGTGGGATGCAGATGAAAGGCAAGGCAATGTGTTGCTGTACTCTTAAAGAGAAGTTCAATTACTCAAAGACCGCATGTGAAGATGTTCTGGTCCAAATTCCACACCGAGCCATCCTCGACAATGCTCTCTGGTATCTATCAGACTCTGAAAGGATGGGATGATGCGTCTATCTCCCTTCCAACACGCCCGGTTCTCACAACACTTGTCATGCACAGCGACTGCCTCTACCGTTTATCTGCCTGTGATTACCAAGCATTACCCCTGTGAAGATGCCTTTACTCCTGCCTACTTAACTCCCAGCCTGGCGTTCTGCCTTTTTCTCAGAGGCCCTCAGCAGTAAGCAGCATTCTGTGCGCATTCAGGCAGTTATGATTTAAACATGGAAGATTTAAAGGGGGGCGTTTATTATTAAAGACAGGCGATGAGCAGACGTTTGTCTTGTTAAAAGGAAGACATTTTCTGATGCGTCCAGAATTACATTTTCCTTGTAATCTAACCACAGTATAGTCACTATTTCCTATGATTTCAAATCATTTCATGTACAAATCCAGTTGCAATTGGAGAAATCATAGAAAAATCATCAAATGTTTTTCTAGCAAAACTCTGGAAACCTTAGACCTGAAATCACAATAGGGATCGATCAACGGCTTACAAACATCATATAACCAAACCAAACTGATGCCTTGATAGACTGTGGCTACAACTTCTTTACTTTGATCGACGTCTGCTGTTAGCGTTCCACACAATCCCATGATGACCAGTAAACAAACACTTTTAATGACATCTCTCATGGTCAGTGAGCAGGCACGTTTAAGGCTGAACACTGTATCCACTGCAACATGTTGGAACCGCTCTTGTACTACGGGCCAGTGGAAGTGATTTTCTGCCATACATATTCAACTAGAACCAGGTTGAGTTGAGAACTGTAGACTAACTATTATATTATCAGGACAAATACAGGAGAAAGTTGTCTTTCCTACCTAAAACTGAAATAAATCATCAGCATCAAACGCCTTGTTCTGCTCTAAAACTGGTAGTTTCGCTTCTCCCTGGAGCTTGATCCACCGCACTCAAAGGTCTTGCCGTTTCCAATAAAGCTTGGGAAACTTTATTGAGCCTTGGCCATAGCCCTAGAGGAAAGTCCTCTAATGCCGGTACACAGTGGAAGCAGAAGTAAGCACTTGTATTGTTTTCCGCCCACCATCCCCACACCCCAGCTACAGATGGTCAGACCCCGGCTTGTCAGACTCCCCTGTGCCAAAGCTCTGCCAGAGAGCCCCCTTTGATACCGAGCCTTACGCACTATTTACAGCCACACTACAATAATCCTGCAACAATGGTTTCCACATAACTTTTGATTGAATGGGCCTTTATGGACGGATCTTGGACCAGGCTAATAAGTGGCCCTTAGAGGGATTTGCCAAGGTTTACCTCACTGGTGCTGTGTGTGTGTGTGTGTGTGTGTGTGTGTGTGTGTGTGTGTGTGTGTGTAACAAAGTTTATAGTAAAACTCCACTAGCATCCACCTTAATAAACTTTACATTATTGAAGGACCCCATTGTTAAAATGTCATTTTGATTGTTAAATTCCATGTTCTGGAAAGTTATAGATGAGATAGATAAAAAAAGTAGTTTGATTCAATGTAATAGCTAGATAATGGTGACGGGTCTGCAAAGAGCTATCAATTTCAACCAGTGGCTCTGTTTCCAAAGGGTCTAATGGATAACACAGATGGACTCTTTATGGCCTCAAGGTAGATGTTGAGATCAGCCATGTTTAATACCAAGTCAGCCTGTCAGGTCTCTCTGGTATGGGGTCAATGTAACCGGTGCTCCTCTAGCTTAGCCATGCATGTCTATTGCATGCTTTACTGCAGTGGAACTGTAAAAGCAGTGTCAACGCGCACAGTAGTGGTACTGTTACAGTGTTGTTGTGCAATCAGTAAACAGCTCAGTTGTTATCCTGTCACATAGGACGAGTGTGACGTTGCCAGGAGACATTACGCGTGTGAAACTTTACCACAGGGAGTAAGAGTACACCCCGGCATGAAAAGCCCCTTCACCCGTTGTTGTTTTGTGATGTGTGGCGTGGGTAGCTGGAGTTAGATCATGGGCCCTGCTTGGTTTGTGGCGGTGCCAGGCCTATGATGCAAAGGAAAAGGAAAGAACGTAGAAGGGCGGGCAGAAGGGTGTGGGAATTCAGACTTCTACATGACTCTCCAACCATGCAACCTGTCTTCACTCAATGTTCACCCCGAGACAGACAGTGGGTCGTAGAGTTAGTGTGGAGAGACAGAAGAGGATGTAAGTGGATCTGTGCTTTATCACTGCAGAGAGTGGCAACCCCCTGGGAGAGTTCTTGTTCGCCTTTGATTTAAAGGCCAGCGGATCTTTTTAAAGGCATAGTATGAACTGTAACTTTCTCTTTTCTGAAATCTTAGTCTGACACAAATCCTTTTGCTGGAGGCGTCCAACTTGTAACAACAAATATGAAATTGAAAAACAGCACGATCACCTCACTATTCTTATACATTTGTGAATAATGTCCTTCTTCAGTCCCCAAGGTTTCCATAAAGGCAGATGTCCGACGGCTGACATTTCCCATACCAGAGACATTTCCTTTCCCCCGCTAAATTCATCCTCCCTGAAGACGCTTTGTTCCTGTCTCGTCCACTAATGATTCAGCATATGCTAAGTAGATGGACAGAAAGCTCCCCAAGCTCCATGTTTTTGGAGTACCTTTTAAGGCTCTTTTAAGGGTACTTGAGCAGCGGAGGAAGTCTTGTAGTGTATTAGGAGGAGGAAGTTGGAGAGACAGGTGCTTTCCGCATTGCAAATGCAGAACATTGGAGACCTGGAGCGAGGTCAGACGCTGTTTTGACTTCACCACTCTGCTTCTGTGAGTTTCTTTGGCAGGTGGTGACAGCTGGATGTAAGCAAATGGGGCTTCTACTTGGTCTCAAAGCTCTCAGAGGCAGACGCTGGATTCTTCACACATATTTATTTATTTTGAGAGAAAGAACCAATTGCATATGTGAGAATCGTCTTTTCACCCCTTGCTAATTTTCTTGGTTCTCGTGCAATCTACTGCTCCAGGGAAACCGCTGTTATCTTACCCCTTTATCCTTTATCTGGGCTCTATTTTGTTACATATACCTCTTGCCAGCTGTGATTTCTCACCATGACAAACTCACCACTTTGCAATATTACATCCACTATCCACCTATGAAAGTTTGCTCTTGTCTGACTTTTAAGTCTTTATCCTCAAAAACCAACGGTTCCTGAACCATGGCAAATTTTAATGGAATTGCTTGCTACAGCTACCAAGGTAATTATAGTCGGGCGAATAAATTAGCAAGGAAAGCGTTCTATTAAACCGATGCCCTTAGAAATGAATGAATCCCCATTCTCTTGGCCCTTTTCACCGACCCTAATCAAAGGTTTGATTACTAATTAAGACAAAGTTGATGTACAAGATTTTGCTAACAGTGAAGCAGCAGGCAGGTCATGTAAGTTATGCTGGTTCATTCAGAAGCATCCTTAATAAGTTGCAGTCCACACACTGCTCTGTATGCCACACCACAATCTTTGGTTTTGGTTTGCAAGAAATCAAATCCTCATTGGACACACATGCTCAAGGGGTTTTCTTCACCTGGTTACACGACGCATCTTTACTCGAAAATACAGACTTCACAATGCCTTGCTTAAGCAAAATTTGTAAGAATGTCTGAAATCCAATTTCTATCGCTGGATATGCTAAACCTGCCTTGACATTTCAATTCTCCAGGGTAATTGCTGTGTTTTGTCTTTTCCAGAGATATGGCATGGTCTTTTCTACCATGGCATTATACCAAGGTTGTGCATTACCTTTGACTGCTTTGAATGCCCTCTGTGAACGAGGCATTTCCTTCTACCTATTTCCTATTACAAGGACTAAGGTCTCATCTTCAACCAAAACGTATACTAGGACAAAGGCATATCAGCATGGACTTGGGCCTAAGCTCACGAAACATACTCACCACAATACGAACAGAGTACAGTGGTCCTCACCACAGAAGTACCTGCATCTATCCTATATTTAGTAATACAGTAGCTTCACCAGCAGTGCCACAATCATGCAGTAAAAACATTTCCATCATATCTCCACTGTACATCTTCAATTAGGTTGAGATTCCCAGCCTTGAACTGCAACAACAGTGAATGGGAGACACAATCTCGTACCCAAATGAGCTGTAGTAATAATGCTATCTGAATGTCTACTGCAGCGTAAGCCAATCAGTGTTGTTGTGTTAACGCTGATATTGCAGGTTTGATTAAATACCAGGACTGTGTATTGATTACAGTGCGGAGAACCACTAAAGACGCTCTCTCACATTTGGCGCGGGAATCCCTGCCTCTCATCCAAATGAATAATACAGAAAAATAAGAGGAAATGGAGCTGCCTCCGTAACAGTGATGATTGGTAAGTCGGTACAGCAGAAGAGAACATAGTTGTCTTTGTTCAAAGCCGTGCACATGCTTCAAATTACATCTTTTTTTCTCACCAAAATTTGGCATTTGGAATTGCACTTTTTCATTGAGACATTTCACAAACCAGATATTCGAGTGGCTTCGCGAAGGAGGAAACATTTTAGAAGCGCAGTAATCCCAAACTTAAGAGCGGTATTACTGTTGCTATGTAAACGGTCATCGGGGCAGTAATTGTTTGTTTGTTTACCGTATGTGATAGAAAAGCTTGAGCGTGCTGCCCACAACAAACAGGAGATGGGGGATTGGAGAGCAAACTCAGTGGGGAAAAATCATTACCAACCCGTGTCTGCCTCCAGAAGGAAGGGATGGGTAAACAAGCGGGTCAGAGGGGATGTTGATTAGCCAGAGAGGATAACTAGGGCCTTCTGCTGCGGGCAAGATACTGCGGATGACATGAAGGAGCGGCGAGTGGAGGGGAAGAAGGAGAGAGAGGACAGACAGAGATACCGAAGACAAGTGCAGATTCTGTACCGGCGCATTCGTGGCGGTGATGTGACAGTTCGTTCTGAATACGCGAAGATTGTGGGAGTTTCACGACAATAGAACTTTTACTTCCTTTTATTAATTAGATACTTCTCAAGAAAGATTTGTAGATGATTTTCTAAATTAGGCTCTTGATGATACGCTGAGTTTTTGTTTGTATCAGTGAGAGTAAGAAGACAGAGGGAGGCAGAGAGAAAGAGAGAGAGAGAGAGAGATATTAAGGCTATACATTTGGACGGAGGGCTATAAAGAGACGGCGAGCAAAGGAAGTAGGTCTGACGAAGCACCATATTATTGACCATTTCCCTCAGAAAACTAAACCAAGCTAATCTTTCACTTTTCCTTTTCCTGAAGACCTATTCCAGCATTTTCAGCTCACCTGCCCCCTAAACCTGCACCGTCCAATTTGCTTGAATTAAACTGAGGACAGCACACAGTGAAAAAAAAGAAACGATCCTCTTCCAGAACAGAACAGCCTAAGCAAATTGCTGCTCCTGTTCAGAGCAGTGGCAGCTGGGTAAAATAAAGTACACAATTTCAACAAACCACAGAGTGCATTGGCACCTATTTACATTCCAACATCCAGAAATGAGACAGGTGGTACAAAATCCCACAAAGTGATTCTTTGACCCCGTGTATAGGGTTAGCTGGTTAATACAAGCCATCTCATTCTGTCATACACCATGTGACTTGTTACGGTGCGGTATATCACTTAAATACCATACGGCAGCATAACAATATGCCAGCTGCCATACACAATGATTTGCTTTCCAGATTGTGAGACATGAATCTCACCAGGCCAATTTCAAGATGACCTGAGCCCTGGTGGTGAAATCCCATTCATTCCTTAAACAAGTATATTAACGCTTCTACAAAAACATTTGGAATCTGAAAGAGAGAGGCCAACCCAGGGGAGGTTAAATGTAGTACAACGCAAAAGAGCTTTAATTTGCTCACTGGTCCAATGTGATAATTGTGGCAAAGAAAAATGTTATCGTAGTGCGGAGCACGCTGAAGCGCACTGCATAATTGTAGGCACCGCTTACTCACACACCAGTAACGCTCAGGGAACTGTAGTAGTTAATTGGAGAGCAGACATGTGTTTACTTTGCAAAGTGAGGAGGGGATTGGGAAATGATCGACCAGCTGTGCAGGTCTGCTGGAGTGCAGATTGGACTGCCTCAGCCCGTGGGTGCTCAGTCGCTTGACCAGCTCACGAGGACAGCCAGGGACTGCATGAGTCTCTATTTTCAACTCAGGGTAGTTTGCAGATCATTAAGGTAATAGTCTCGAGGAACCGTATATCATATGGATAGAAGCGGTAGGAAACAAGGATATATCTGTCTGTCCAAACAGTAACTAGGACCAAATGAGCACTTGTGGAAAAGGCAATGTTCCATACTTAAACTTTTTCCAAGCCCAAAGAGGTATTGCTGCTTACTGTGCACTGCCTAACCTCTTCAACCTAAAAAACAACATGTTAACGCTGTTCTTTACCATCTCTTAAAGGATAATACCGCTGCTTGTGCCAATAGTCTTTGTTGTCCCTTTCCTTTACATTATTCCTGATGGCGTCTGCACACAGTTACCATAGTTGTGCGTTTTCATATGTATACTAGGTTAGGCTCTGCTAGTCTGCTTACTGTCAATCACCTGACACCCACAGGAAGAAAAGGCAGGAAATAATCCCTCAAATCAAGTCGCCTTACAAACGTTATTGTCACATCCATGTCTTTTAATTTAGGACGTCTTTGTTAGCCGGGACAGCAGTTAATTTCAAGTTATGATTTTTTTTTTTATGTTACAAATGTTAATTACATACGTCATGCATTGATTAAATGAATGGGGGAAATATAAACTACATGTAGATGTAGACAGTAAAAAATGGGCCATAACTCTAAATGACACCGGTATGCTATTAAGAGTATGACAAACAAGGCATCCACATTTTTACCATAAGTCACTAGTAAGCTCTTACACCCAAGCGGCCACCTGTACATTCCTACACACTGGACTTTGACCTTGGACCGGTTGCGGGTTACACTTCCTACGATTACCCAATGAGTGGGCTATTGTTAACCTGATTGACATTGCCAGCAGGGAGCCAGGTTGGGTACGTAACCTTCAAACCGCTGTGTGGCGACCTTTCTGACCCCCAGACAGGCCGCAACAATTATTCTAACATTCAGCCAAAGTCCAGTCCAGAGCATGGAGGCCCTCGGTGTGTGCCATACAACTCCAAATGAGAAAGGGAGAGTCCATGTAGACGCACAGGGGGATCATGGGAGGTGGTGTGTCGGGAAATGGATAACGATTTAGTGCGGTTATGTGTCTGATACATGATATTCGTTGACGTTGATATTTCTAAATGCACACGTTCCTCTTTTTCCAGGATGCTGTTTGGTGTATATGTAATACGCCTGCTGCATTCGGATTAGGCAGCAATTTGGGTGCATCTCAGTGTTTTACTTGGATGCCGATGAAAACAGTGGGGAACATTTTAATAAAGTTTTCTCAAAGAAGAAATGCTGAGCTGAATAAAATGGAGCTCAGACCAGACAGGCAAGCAGGATTGTGGAAATGTGTTTGACATAAGAGGCAAGTAAGCGTTGACCCTTTTTAAATAAAACTGCTGATGCATAAAACGATATGCACTGGGCTGTGGCAGCAAGCGCCTGAAATATCCAACTCAGGACTCCTTAGCCTTCCTACATTCATGGTTTGCAAAGCAGATTCTTGTCTGGAGTAACAACATCCATCTCATAATTTTGAAGACTGGAAAAGTACATTTGAGAGCCCAGTCCACCCAAGATAACCATGTTTTTCTGTAAGGGAAGGAAGCTGTGAAGTTCAGCATACACACCTGAAAGAAAAGTAGCATCCAGCGAAATCTGGAAACAGAATGATTGTAAATATATTCCATGAATTTGTGTGTCAAATTGAATTTCGCCTCAAGTCTTTTTCCATGATTAATATGTCTCATGCAGACCAGTGCCGGGTATAATAAACCGCACTTGCCAACATTTTTAGCACCACAAAGCAACACATATCTGTATGAATTAAAATTTGTATTTGATGGTATTACCCGACACTCACCCGCTGGGTTGCACATCACAGGCCAAGTATATTGGAATACTATGTGTGTGTGTGTGTGTGTGTGTGTGTGTGTGTGAGAGAGAGAGAGAGAGAGAAAGAGAGAGACAGTGTTTCTCTGACACGTGTGAAATTGAATTAAACATG
>OMLI01101685.1:31547-51611 GCA_900302605.1 Rondeletia loricata
AGAGAGAAAGAGAGAATCTTAATTGGCGCTCTCTGAAGCAGCTTGCTGAATAGTTGTTGTCGGGGGGGGGGAGGGGTGACCGTGTTTGAAGCAGCTGTTGGTACAAGTCATTAGAACCCACATTTAAAACTCAGCGCCATTACCATTTTATTTTTCCTGTCAAAATTCATAATGACATTAATTTTGAGACGTGTCATTGCTGGACACTGCAGTGTGTGGCTGTTGATTCTGGCGACGGAGGCAGAAATAATTGACATGCTCAACATTGACGGTATTTATTTGAGCTGAGGGGGAGCCAGAGCGGTGAGGTTTGCCAAGGCCCACCTCTGGCATCCGTAACCCGACATCTGGGCTTGATTCATCAAGGTATTTGCACCAAGTGCAACAACGATGCAAACAAGCGTAATGAACAAAAGGCGCCCGAGAAAACGCTCCGCATGATGCACAACCAAAGTGAAATAAATAAATAAACCAAACAAGGATACAACAAGGCAATTTAGGGGGCCTATTTTTAAATCCAGATGCTTCTGCCCTCAAAAACCATGCCTGAAATGAGACTCGATGACAAGAGATGGCACAGGGTCAATGTGTGCTTTTGATTCACCAAGGCTTTGGCTCCGTCTGTGGTTATGCACAAGAGGGGGAATGGGTTAGATTCCAAGTTAACAAACTTTTTGGAGCTCTTCTTGCAGCCTCTTTCAAAGAATTACACACTCCTTAGGTTTCAGAGAAAGTCCTATCCCGTAGCCGTGATGACCAAATACGTCAAATACGCCAAATGTCCATTGATAATTTCAATAGAGTATGCCTAAAATGCCATGCACACATCCACATTATGTCTAGATCACTACTTAAAAATGTAGCCAAACACAAGAGGCTTATTAATCCAAAATATTATATAATCATTTTCGGGAAGTGAATTTCACGGTCAGCTGCAGAGGTAATTGCACAGTGTCTCGAAGGATAAAAGTCCAAGTGAGTCCAGAGATTTCCAAAACATCCCTCCAAGAGAGAAGTCGGGAATGTTAAATCATAATGTCACTTTCACAGTCACTGAACACTGCTTTTTTAGGAATGTTCTATAAAAGAAACCTTCAAATTCAACGTATGAAGAGCTATGGCTGCTCCTTCGTGGACTGAAATAAAACGACCTGTTCAGAGGCTGCAGTGTCCTTGTCATCTTTCATTTGTCACATATCTTGAAGTGGATACGCTATGCCCCTGACCTTATCAGGGATACAATTTGTGCATTCTGCTATAGCAGCAAGTGGCTTTACCAAGCAATAATGGGAACCCAAGTCCCTGGACCCTTCAAGATAAATTCTAAGCACAATTATCAGGGACTCTGCTTTTAGACCTGAACATCTGTAAAAAATCATATCCAGTGTCTCTCGGATGGCTCAGTTTCCCCGTTTTTTCCCGTCATCATTTCATTATGAAAGGGATGAAGGTCTCTTCTCCTCTTGAATACAGTGTAATCACCGCTGATGAAATGAAACGCTTTCCTGTCAGAAGCTTTTTACATCTACGACATGTGTCTTGGCGTTGGGAACAGGGGCGGGGTCTCTGAGATGTCAGTAGCTCAGACCACACAGAAAAGTGTAAAGAACAAGGTCATTGGGTGAAGGAGAGACGACTGTTTTGCATGCATGAATACAACTGAGATTCACCCAGAATAGCAGTGAAATGGAGACAGGGGCTCAGAACAACAGCTTAGCTTTGAAATGTAGCCTTAACCTTTGACCCGGCAGCGTCCCTCCCCCAAATATAACGCAGAGTGAACAGGTTTACTCACTGCACCCACTCCTTAGAATAACTATCCTTCAACAATCTATAATTTACTAGAGAGTGAGACCATTTTAGCCCCTGTGGACCCCAGCAGGTGTCGTCTGCGGAGCTGGCGGACAGGCTCTTCGGGTTAATTGAATAGCCTCAGCAGAGACCACAAGGCTATAGTGACCGCGGCAAAGGTAGTTAGCGCATGTGGCACCACCCACGAGTGCCAGCTGAAAGTCCTGGACGGCTGCAACTGGTGCAGCCAGGCATAGGAATGCACAGGCAGCTACAGCGTCAAGCCGCTCACTGACAGACCGATGCTATTTGGCTGTTAACAGGTCCCCAGCTGGTGTCTGGTGAATGTGTTAGCCTGGTAGCATGCCACTGTTTTGGTCCGCGGATGTTCGCGAGCATGTGTGCAGCACGGATGTTGGCACGAAAGCATCAGAGGCCCCCGACACGAGCTGCCACCAGAATAAAGAGGCAATGGCGAGCATTTATTTAGACAGCTTGTGTCTAGGACAGGCGGAATGCAGACCACAAGCTCCAGGGCTGCAGCGCCGTGATTGAGAGGGCTCGTTTGTACGCAGAAAGCCTTCAGCAGGGATTGGGTTACAGCAAGACTGGAGACTCCAAATGGTAGCAGCTTTGCCACTTTGCTGGTGGGATTTTTCACTGTCTGATGCCGCATTTACTTCTAAAAGGTACATGAAAAGCACAACTGATCCCTGGCTAGGAGATAAATGCGGTAACATGTTTGCATGTCTAATTAGAGTTATTAGACATAACTCTGGCTTTTGAATTCTTTGCACGGTATGTCTGTGGCGAGCTGTAATTTTGATAATGGATTATACCGCAATTTTAGCACACGGAGAGAAAAATACGTTGGGAAAGCCGCTGAAGCGCCGAAGGCCTCTCTTTCTCATCTCCGAATGGGAATGGGTGGAGGGTGGTAGGGATGCCTGTGGTTTTGGTTTCCTCCCCAAAACCTCCCGGTGTCACCAGTATCATTTAATGAATCACTTGGGGTGACTTCAAATAAGAGCAGTAAAGATGGCACCCCACTGAACTGGCTCCCCACCACTCACACCATACTGTGTTCATGAATCCCAAATGAGAGGCTCTAGATGATAATTCCCCCAGTCACTAACAACTGACAGAACCATTTCACACTCTATACTCTATACACACTCTATCAACACGGGCGCTGCATTACTAATTCCACGGAGGCCATGTAAGGTAAATTGGTAAACACAATATACACAGAGCCTTCCCCCCTGTAACAATGAGGCTTTGACTAGATTAGTAGATCGCCACGCCGCAAAGCTCTCTGCAGATCACGTCTGTTAGTCATGCTCAGCCCATAAGGAGTACATCATGCAAAATTACACGAAACAACTTCACAAGATGAACACGCGTTGTGCTTCATTACATTGCGGAAACAGATTACATGTCAATTGGAAAGGGTGCACCAAAACAATGTTCTCGCCATGCCACACAATTAATGTTATCATCAGACCGCCTCGCTGCTAACAGAACCGTGACAGCTCTTCCTAATGAGCATTTTATTCTAAATGAAATCAATTATAAGTTGACCGCAGGGGGTGAAGACAGTCCTGCACTGGAAGCAAACAAGTAGAAGAAGAAGAAGAAGAAGCCCCAGTTTTGCAAGCATGGCTGCCACACCACAATAACGTTAAAAATGGACGGGCTTTGTTCTGGAAGTGGCTGTTTTGCTGACACTGACAAATGAACTCTCTCTCCCGTTTACCAGTTTTGGTCATGGTTCCAATTTTGGGTAGGTGAATTTATGTCGTAAGGGACATAAGTTTGAAATGTGGGGACAGAGGGGCAGATGGGGACATTGTGTGCTCGCTCTTTGTGACAGGAACAAAGAAATAGTGCCCTTGTGCAGAAGTGTGAAATGAATGAAATCTGTTCTTGTTCCGTTGTAATAGGATCATGTTTCTTGGGAAATCCTTTAAGGTCGTCTCACTGCTTCCAACCTATAGTATGTAATATAACAGTATTTTCTAAATTTAAAGACACCTCATTTGCGATCACTTATTTTGGACTTTGCTTAATGGTTTGATGAGCTCTGATGACCAATATGCCCCGGGCATTTCACTAATGCTATAAAATAACAATGAAACGGGAAAGCAAGTGGGATCTACAGTGGCTTTTCTCACCAAGATGAGCATTCCATCGCTAGGAATTTTGGCTGCCAATTTTTCTTCTAATCACCGTCGGCAGGATTAATGTGAGGTGACAAGGCCCATGAGCTCGGACCTTCGCCCGTCTGCATGACTGCCCCTGCCTGGCAAACTGTGTAGCTGCTAATGAGTCGGAGCAGGCCCATAACCAAGATAAGAGGAAGAGGAAAAAACACATTGAGCACAAGCATTTCCGTTTGACTTCCTCCCTCTGGCTGGCACTCTAGCTGCGCTGGTTTCCATTGGCTTAGCTTTTTTTATGTGGGTGCTGACAATGCCAGAATTAATGACTCCAACTTCACCCATATTACACTGTCATGTGTCAGCTGTAAGTGGTTTCAGGAATGGCGCAGCCTCTAAGAAGTAAGGACGTGCCTATGATGGAGCTGGGAGAGCGGGGATGTGATTAGATGAGCTGAGGCACAGCCAGCTGCAGTTCCTCCTCTTTGGAGCCGTCATTTGTGCCTACTGTCAGTATTTTTCTAATGGGATGGGACAGGGGCACCACAGATAGCAAAACATGACTAGGTTGTGTGAGCGGGGAGAATATGGCCAGCGGGGTTTCCCACCTAGCAGTCCCCCTTCTCAGGATCCAATTAAGAGATCACAGGGGGGAAAGGCATTCTGGCAACATGAAGTGACAGCTTCGTTAACGTTGTCCGGTTCAATGTTGTTGGTCACATTCTCCATCTCTTATCACCTCTGTGTGTGTGTGTGTGTGTGTGTGTGTGTGTGTGTGTGTGTGTGTTGCAATGTAAGTGCAGTCTCCTCTTAAACTTTATTATCACCAGTGGAAATTGACTTAAAAGGAAAGATTTTGATACTGATAACAAACTAAGCCTCCTTTTAAGACGTTCAAAACATTTTCGCGCTGGTGTATTTTTATTTTTTATCTGAGAAATTGGCACCCGCCTCCAGTTGGCATTTGTTTGTGATGCTTATCCAAGAGGGAGAATGAAACCATACAAGCACTTTGTTTTTCTATTCTTATTATTACTACAGCTTATGTTAATGGGGGCAAACTGAATTCATGATCAATGGGATAGGCTTCTAAAAATCCTGAAACGTCCCTTTAATGGTGGTCATAAAGGAAAGCAGGCAAGACGCTAACGTACAACACTAAGCTACACTGGAGCTAACACATCACAAAACGAATGCTTACCCATCTCTCTTCCTCGAGTCACACTGACAAACCCTTTCATGACAATATTAACATGCTGTGATGACTATTCATTAAACCCAAGCAACGAGTTACTTCTGTAGAACTCAGCTGATGAGGGAATCTAAACCCCAGTCACCCCAACCATGGCCCCGCTGTCTACTCCACATGACAGAGTTCAATCTGTACAGCCTGTGGCGATGTTTTCTGTTAAACCAGCCAATCTTATCAACCACATCCCACTATGTGAATTCAAATGTGCCATGTGAAAAAGACTCTTGGGGCTATTTAACAGCTTTCTCAGGGCACAGCATGGTGAATTCACTTGTGTATGTACCCGACTTTGCAGGAGAGAGGGCACTGCATTTCGCATGGGGGCGTTAATGTGCGTGATCATCCCGCATGTAAACAATCAGTGGCGTCAACTCGTTCTCTGAATAATCCACGAGAGAAAGTGGCCCAGAAGCGTTCATTAATCCACAGCGAGAGGATAGAGCATTTCAGTTTTTATTTACATTAACCACCACATCTTAGCAAGGGGGCATCATGTGGCACTGGCAAGGGGTAACTGTGATGAAACATTGATGGAGATAAAGGTTAACTGTTCTTCTCCTAGGGACTTTTGATGACTAATTGATTTGGTATGCAGAACAGGCTGACATGGCGTGTCCTTTTCAAGGGGAAAGGGAACCATTGTGCCCTAAAGTGCCCTAAAGATACGTACATGTCATTAGAACACTGTGAGTTTCTGTCCTTTGGAGACGAGTGGCATTTCATTCTTAATGGCTGAGTAGCAGGAGATAATTAACTAGCCACACGTTTTCTTCCCACATGATTTACCAGACACCAAAGTCACATCTGTCACTTTTATATGCGTGCTCATTTGTACAAATCATCATTTAGCCACTTATGTGCAACAAACAATATATACAATGATGTTGTAGGCATTGCATGGCATGATTTGACTGCATAGCATGACACAAATCAATATTCATGATTGTGTTCATTGTAGTGCTGAAATGATTAGTTGATTCATCGATTAGTTGATCGACAGAAAATGTATGGATTATAATTTTGATAATCGGTTAATTGTTTTAGTCATTTATCAAGTAAAAATACCAAACATTTGCTGGTTAGAGCTTCACAAATGTTAAGATTTGCTGCTTTTCTCCGTTTCATATCATTATAAAATGAATAATTAGGTTTTTTTTGGCTGCTGGTCAGACTAAGTAAGCAATTTTAAGAATCACTTTGGGCTCTGGTAACTAATCAATAGATTAATAGATTAATTGATATAGCGCAATGATTTTCAATCCTTTCATTCTAGCCATCTAATCAGAGACTATTTGACTATTTTGGGGATGTAAGGTGAATGCAATTAACTCCCAGTACTCTGGGTCCCGGGGATCAGGACTGAGACAGGGAGACATAACATAGAACACATTTGAACATCAAATACTCTCATAAATCCCTTCTTCATCATCTTAAAAATAACCTCTCCCATAGAGGCACCTGACACGACAACTGTGTCAGATCGGAGGCTGTGGCATGCTGAAAGCAGGTCCAGCATGTGAGAGCAGGCAGCAGCGCCTCCCATTTCAAAGCCAAAGGAGCCGACGGCTGGTGAACTCACCAAGGCCATCCGAGAGAGTTGACCTTTGACCTCATCTCTCACACCCTGATCGCATCCCACTGTGCATGCTTTCGTGTGCTCTACCCTCTAACCCTTGCACCGTGCCCTCGACTTTAAAGTGAGAAACGTGTATCGATTACAGAATTCCTCAACTGAGCACGACTACTGCTTGGGATATATAGTATCAGGTACACAGGCAATACCGGCTTGCAGCTTTATCATGCTTTGCTGCATTTAAAAATACGTTTAGATCATGCTAAGAGGAAACTTTCATTTTACCATAAAAAACCCTTACATTTCTGTCTTGTGCATTCCATGCTATGAAGTGTATCTGCATTGTCTATTCCTCTTTCTCTTTCCAATTCCCCCTCTCTGCAGAGTAGAGGTTGTTTTAACCTTGGCCTCATTGCTCCAACCATTCCACCTCTGGCCTCACTAGTGAATGCATGAGTCAGTGAGTGCCAGGCGTAGCGCTCGGTGCCAGTGGCATGCCTTGCCTGCATAGAGTCGCCTCAGTGGCCCTCCTCACTGACTTACTGTTACAGGAGTGCAATGAGCGCCCCAGCCCAACAGGTGGCATCGTTTTTAGTGTTCTTGCAGTGCCAGGATGAAGAAAGGGGCCAGGAGTGAGGCAGGGAGCGGGGTGGATAGAAGCTGGGGGGGAGGGAGGTGAGATATAAAGGTAACAAAAGGAGAAGAGAGAGAGGAATGGGGCGTGGAAACCAGGTGGCGGAGCTGAGTGAACCTGATAGGAATTGCCTGTCAGGAGGATGGAGAGACACAGAGGGAAGGGTTGCAGGCAAGATGACACAGAGCAGGAGAGAGGGAACGATGTGGCAGCATGAGGTAGAGAGGAGATTTGGAGGAGGAAGCGGCGGTAGGAGGTAAGGATCAGAGAAGAGGCATGATGGTGGGAAGGGTGGAGAAAGGGATGGGGAGGAATGCAGAGAGGAGGCAGTGGCTTAGTAATGACCCTAACAACAGCTCTGTTCCTGCCCATAGCTCTGTCTGCTAATTACTGCTACCAAACACACATTTGTCATTGCATTGACATGTGCACCGCACAAACTCATGGCTCTATTTGGTATATTTTATTAGTTTGGAAGGAACCAATGAACCTTATCATCATGAGGGCTTTTTTCCTGAACGCCCAACCCAGATATTCAGTGTAGTATCCTAGCTCTTTCAGACTCACACTCTATGAGGGCATAACATAGTGAAATGAAAAACTAAATAGGGATCATACACGCATTACTCTAATCCCCACTGTAATGACCATATCAAGCAGAGATTACGTTCTGATTGCCCTAGTTGGTGCTGCCTGCTGCCTCAGATGGCTGGCAGAACCCAGCAATGAAGTGCCCAGGATTATTACGTCTTTTCATTTGATCCCTTAGTCGCTCTCGTCAGTATTAAAGCAAACCCCCTCCCTGTTGTTGTCACGATCCATTTCTGTCTTTCTCAACTTGTCTTTGCAGCCAAGAGGGTTTTTTTTCTTCTTCTTCTCCCTCCGCTGTGGCGCTCGGTTAAAAACACAGGTCCTTATTACATTGCAAATTGAAACACCGGATGGGAACTATGCACAAGGTTTGAGGGGAGTCCAATATAACTGAGACTCACTCCCTCTGCCATCTCTCCGTTATTGCATAATCGTGCCTTTTATTTAAGAAAACATTCCTGCACTGTGGAGGGTTCGCAAACTGAGAATTCGGTTGCACCATGCTTCGCCTAGTTTGTTCTCTGTTTGAGAAGTGGGGTGTAAATTTCTGGTTACGCGATACTGAGATACATAAGGGCTTAAGGGGCTTCGAGTCTTCTTCTCTGCATTGAAAACACAAGGGTCGGGAGTATTCTGCCAGTGTGGAACAAGTACTGGGTGTTTTATATGGACATGGAAAAAAGCATTAAGGTCTGTGGTATTCCTCCCACTTCAAGGCCGTACTGAGTGTCCCCACCAGGGACTTAGTGGCCCTTGATCTGAGTTAATGTTTATTTGCATTACATATTCATTTACATAATGGCCATGTGCTGATGCTAACTCAACTTTCGGGTAAGTTGCACTAATGGTAATAGACTTCCAAAATTGAACCGCAAATTATGTACTATGCCATGTTCATGTCACGTATAATTTGTTGATTCCTGAATACAGAGATGTGACATACCTGAACCGGTCCAAGGCAATCCGAGACAAGCAAGTGATTTTCCAGGCCAACCGGATGGAGGGAGGGAGAGAGAGAGAGAGAGAGAGAGAGGATATGGTTAATATTTTCACAAGATTCACCCAAAAACTGGTTTCTCATCCAGAGCAGAGAGTGTGTTAGAAAAGTGAATGTCTGAACGACCAAACGATATCTTCTCAGTTACATTTCTAATGTGACAGAAGAAACAAGGATTCACCAAAGTCAATGGGAAAACCTTGGCTCCATCTTTGACCACTGATCATCGCATCTTTTCTATTCCCTCAACTTATCACATTTTGACGTTTTCTGAATATTGCCATGATGGATGAGGACTATGTATATGGGTAAGTCCTCCAAGTTAAATATCTGGTTCTCTCTTTGCAAACAGTCGGGAGGGGAGAGGGGGCAGAGGGGTCTACTTTAGGATATATTACCTGACTGAAAAAAAACCTACCCAGATGGATTTGCTGACACTTTTTTAACATGCTGCCAAGGCCTTTGCTGTCGACAGCATGCATAAATACATGGGATATAACCTGAACACAAACAATCCCACAATCCCGTCTGATGAGTCCTACACGTCAGAGGACACAAACGGTACCTTCCACATATTTCTCTCTATTCAGCTCAGGGCAACAGTTTCCTCTGAGCTGATTTCAGTTGGTACATATCAGAGCGCTAAGCCTGATTCGCTCATTACCTGGCTAACACTGTGTTTGTGAAAGCTGCATGCTATTGGACGTCCTAATTACATACGCTTCTGGCTGTCCTCATTTTACACTCTGTTCATTTTGTGTGTTTATGGCTCACTTATGACTTGTTCATCTGTTGTATTGCCAATGAGCCCTGCTGTTTATTCTTAATCATTTTATCTTTGTATACTTGTTCTTACAAGTCAGATCATACTTGCGATACATGAATAGCCACAATATTTCCTCAAATCCCTGCAGTTTTCCATCGGACCGAGCAAGGCAATCAATCCTCATCACGCTGTGCTGTCATCAATATATGGCCCTCTGTGGAACCCAGCTGTCTGCATGCTGATCTATACTCTATACATGTTATACATACTTGTCTGTGGAGCAGAGGGTGATGACTGTGGTATGTCTCCATAAATCTAACTATAATCAAGTGGCCGGTCAGTCGAAGGTTAGACATTGGCAGCGTTGCCGGGAAAATAGAGAAGGTGATGGTGGTCAATGGTATCAAAACTGATGCTGTAGCTTTTTAGTCAAGTATCGCCCTCGCTCCCCTCCTAAGTGGTCTGGGCAAGAATCGGAGCACTCATCCCTGACACTCCTCTCGGTTTGAGGTTTCATAGAGTAAGACATACAGGTATTTAATAAACCTTTTGAAGAAGGGGATCAGATCTCAGGTCTTTCCAACTTCCAATTGGACCTGTGCCTTGGGATCAGATGAATTATGCCGCCAAGGGGCAGACAGAATAATAAGAAAATCCACGTGTACAGTTTTCGATTTAGCAAAGACCATGTAAGTGCAGAGGTACGTTTGCTTTACATAAGTGTTTACATGTCTAACTTAATGTGCAACTGTGCCAGATGAGAAGGAGAACCATAAATCCTAGGTTTGGCACCTAAATATTTTCTTGTGTTTATGACTAGTAAACCTGCTGCGCTCTAGATTTGCTAAGGAGGCCAATGTCTTTTCCAAGCTCCAGGGTGCAAGTGGCTCTGCACTCCATCTCTATTTGGACAAAATAATGGAGATACAACTAACTCTGAAGTAACTAAATCACAATTACAAAGGCAGCTACAGAGGTGAGTTACATTAAGGTGAATGCCAATTAGCAGCGTGTGTCAGCTTTAAAAGAGCTCTGACAATCACCACTTTCATACGTGAGTGAAAGCAATGTGAGGCAACTAACAGAGTTCAAAAGAGGCCAAATAGTTGCCGCTGGAACTGTAAATGCATCAGTCACAAAACCGCTAAATTATTTTATGTGGCAAAGGGGAACAGTCTTGAATATCCTGACAACATGTGCCAAACACGGGCAAAGAGACACACCAACAAGGCTAAACGCACACTTAACAGGATAGTTGTTAAACACCAAAAACCTACAGTCTCAAATATTCACACAGAAGTTAAAAAACACCTCTGTGACACAGTCTCAACAAAAACGACATTGTGAGTTTCACAAAGCTGGCATTTATGGCAGGGTTGCCATTTGAAGTCTGCTTGTATATGAGATGCTTGAATTTGTCTTTGAACTGTAAGTGAACTTCTGTAATGTGGTACATAAGCCAACTATTAGTGGTTTCACTATACGAATGAAATACAACCAACGGATTCGCCAACACCGCTAACAGTGTGTATGGTGCGAATGTTGAGGGGTCCTACAGAAATAAACTGTACAGATATGATTCATGAACTTAATAGCCATTGGAGGATCCAGATGACTTTGGTTTACACTGAACATACAGACATCCCACAGTCTCTTTTAAATATGATTTAACACACGATAATTTCATACACAATGCATTGCAACTCATTTGACAGTCCATTAACAGAATGCAGCAAATAAACACTCTGCTCTCTCTGGACTTAATTATGACACTGTTCGACAGACTGCTACCAAGAAGAGTGGATTTAATCATAGCTGTCGGCTTCCCTTCCATTTGTAGGCGCAGAAATTGTCATAATTTAGCCTACAATAAAATTCCGGTGAATAGAAATCCTGTTCTCTCTCACTCAACTAAATCCATATTCCTTCCTTGGACCAAATTGTACGTTTGGGAGGTTTTAATGTTGGACAGACTCACGCCCCTCCTAGAGGAGTCTCATGTCTGAGCAACAAGCTCTCCCGGCTAAGAGGACTTTCATCACGCTTCGGTGACGGAGCCAGTAATTGGAGTGCCCTCTGCCTTTACACATAAACCCACATGCTGCAGTTACAGTATACAACTTTGATTTACAACCCAGTCTTCCTTCATTACCCACAGACACGCCCTCCATGGGTTGAATTTGTGGGCGCCGAAAAGTCATCTCTCCTGATCGGTGGGGGAACGTCTTCTTTGGTGGTTAGATAGCTCCATCACTTGAGAATCCCAGTTATCTGAACTGGGTGATCCATCTGAACAGCTAAAGATAGGCTAAACAGGGGGAGGGGTTTGGGTATACACGTTTCCTATTCTCAGTAAAGTGGCTTGTACTTTGGTGGGCCCCTTCATCTCACTTTTTATATTTTTATTAATCAGTACGAAAACAAGCAGGGTGAATGGGATAAAGAGAGAGAGAGAGAGAGAGAGCGAGTCAGAGAGTGGGGAAACCCGCAAGGGGAACAGCTGTCTGTGAGATTGCTCCAATGTGTGAGCGCAGGAGAAAGAATCCTTTTGTTTCCACGCGGTTTGCCGCTCCACCGCGGACCTTTCATCTGCACGGTGCGGACAAAGGCCCCATGCATCTCGGATGGGGCAGAAACCTCAGGAAGCACATGCAGGAGTACTAATGAGTAGGGAAGGAGAAAGCATAAACATGTTCCAGGAAGTGAAACTGTGTAAACGGACAGTAAAGTGGTTTGACTAATTGTCACTAATGTCGCTGCTGGACAATGGTCTCCAGAAAAAAAGAGAAGATGGCAAGGCAAGCTACCTAAATTGAGTGACTTTATAACTTGGAGGCATTTCACTGAGCATCCTCATAATGGTGCCTTAATTCATCATGCCCTTTATTTAAACTCTGTCATGTCTCCCCATCAAATGAAATCAGTACTTAGTCAAGAAACAGCTTTGCCAGAAAGCACCATCAAAGCCAAAAATGGTTTTACCACCAAAAAGAGATCAAATGACATTTTGGAACATTTTCAACCAAATTGTTGCTGCTTTGTACAAGACCTCCAACACTGTAGATAGAGTTACCCAATTCTCCATGAGTCTTCGATGTTCTGGCTGTAAATGTAAAACCAATTTTCTCCATTTGACTGAAAACATGACTGTTTGACCACAAATGCCAAAGGGCAGAATTTGCAATTTTTATAAGCCATATCATTCGTTTAAAATGTGTTTAAAGGGGGAGCTGATTGCTCCATGCAATGATTCTCATATAAAGTGCAAGGTGTAACTGACACAGATGCTTTTATTTGTTGAGGATGTTTTCTAATCGTGGTTTCTGATCACAGAATATACATTTGAACCACACAGGAATGTTGGAGTGAGGCAGAAATGCCCATTGACTTCAATGCTATTGAAGTGCATTCTGGTCAATAAGGAGTCTCCGCAGTCCCTTTGTGAGAAAAAATAAGTGAAAACTAGCTTAGCGCTACTGTGAGCATCTTGGCAAATGAAAATATAATAAAAAATTAAATAAAATCACCACTAATAGCTCACTACTACAACTTAACAACTAATGTTACTGCTAACATACACTGCTATGCTAACATTACATTGTTAACAAATAAACCCACTTACAACGGAGTCCAACAAACAATATGCAAAACCTAAATCAAACAATCTAATGTTGTAAAATGTAAAAGGACCTACTGAAAATACTACAGTCGCTTAGCAACATCAGTCCATGTAGATGCTTTTTCCTTTCTGGCATTAAACCCATTGGTGCCATAGTCTTTACCTTGGTTGTCTGTTTTAGATTTTTGAATTGATTTTTTAAATGTTACTGATGAACCCTGGCTCAGTCTTGCCCTAGATTCGTTTCTTTTAAACTGCAACCATTTGATAGTTTAAAATAAAAACTAAAGGTGATCCGTTTTAATCTTAAAATTTGAAATTCGCCTTAAAAAGACATCATATATAATCCTCTGACCTCTATTGACGTGTTATGTGGTTAGTGGTTGTTATACAGTAATTGCATTTATACATAATTCAGATTTGAAGCTCTGCCTTCATATTAAGTAAATCATCCATCCAACTGTTTTGATGCACTTGGAATTCATTTCATAATAGGATGCTGCGAGATGTTGGTTTCCCGCAGCACATGGTTAAGAGTTCTTTATTCGTCAGTGGAGGGGGAGTGAGGCCACCAGATGTTGGCTGCTGTCTTGGTTGTTGAGGATGAGCCTTTTAAGTACAGACCATCCTTGTGCACTGTCACTGAACTGAGGCACAGCGGCACAGATATTTCCCTCCAGATAGTACTTTCAGTAAGGGGAAAACAAATGGGAGGGTGAGAGATAGCATCCCCGCTAAAATCTGTTGAGAAACCCTCTTTGAATGCAGTTCCGTGGTGTTGTTGTCTTTAAGAGGTGAACACAACATTATAACCCTTACTCTGTAGAATGATGTGTAATCAGCCAGGGTTCCTGTTTGTTTTGTATTCATATCATGCATCATAAGGTTTCAACTCAATTCTTATCAGACATCTAATATATTAATTACATCCCATGTGTGTTGAAATAAATAGAGAAGGCAAGGTAAAGAAAACTTAACATAAATGCGATGCAAGATGTCAATAGGAAACTGGCTGCATTCATTTCAGAATTTTCAAAAACCTAATGAATGAGTGTCGTATTATGTTGGAATCAAATGAATATTCTCTTCTTACTGGTTACTGGTTCTACTAACAGAAATAGACAAGTTTATATCATCGTAAAGTGAAGTTCCCCCTATGGTTTCAAGGGACACTTAAAAACAACTGGATGGATGAGTGTGTGTCTGCTCTGGGAAGCCAATTGCCTCTGCAAGTGAATGCTTCTGCAAGAAAATTCCTCGCTCCAAGAATGATTCTGTTTATTATCTTTCTTTTGCACTTGTCGAGCGCCCGCTTGTGTGGCCCTTGGTGCCTTCTGGTTTTGTGAAAATAAACAAATGTCTTGCAGGAAACCGTGGCAAGTGGCTGCCATCATCTCCTAAATAAAGAGCACAAGCTAACAGCAGTCATTCAACTGTTTTCTCCAGAAATATGGAGACAAAACTATTGTGAGTGTTGACACTTTTTTCAATTTTATAAGGAATCAAGGTTTAGGCTAAACATGTCTCTTCCTCCTTCTCACAAATGAGCTCTCAATGGACCACTGAACACACTTTTGTGGCACCTTAGGCCGGCGTTACACGTGAAACCTTTTCATGCAACTGATGCATGCGACCGAGTTTCAGCGGAGTTGTACTGTGATCACCCCCTGCAATTAACTGAAAAGTTGCCTGCAACCTGGTTGCATCAAGTTGAAACAGTTTGAACTTTTTGCAACTAGGTTCATGCAACAGCCAATTAAAATGCTGATATCACGTCATGTGACGGCATATAGCTTGTGACATGGACCCAAGAAAAATAAATCACCGTCATCCAGTATGTTGAAGGTTTGTGGATTAACATTTAAATATCGTAGTATTCCAGGTAGTTTAAGTATTAACTTGGCAGTGGACATTAGCTGCCGTTAGCTTAACCGCTAACTGTCGACGTAGCTTACGTTATGTTAATATTACGCCACAGTGAAGAGATTTAATATGCTGAATTAGTAACTTTTTAACTTGATGCCAACACAAAATAGTTTGCTGTTGTAAAACATGACTTTCCCCCCTCTCAACCGTTTAAACAATTGTAGCGCGTGTTGTTGCGTGTAGTTTTAATTGCATTTGAAATGATTATATCCATGATATTTCACCTGTAGTAGTGGATATTGGCACAATATAAGGTTAAAGGCTCATCATAATCATCACAATCAATCATAAGGGACACTGTTGCATGAGTAAGATCAGTACTGAGTCAGGTTTACTTTAAGCTGCAGTCTTTACCCAACTTTTCATAAAGCTAAAAGGAGCATCACAGTAAGAGAATTGGCAGTAAAAAAGGAAGGACATGAGACAGATAATATATTGTTCTTGCTGAGATAGGATACTGATTGAAAGATACTGAAACTGCCTCAAGCCAGTGAAATATACCAAGCTTCATTAGACCTGGTATTGACTATTAAGTAGCGAGACTTATGGTGCCTATCAATTGGCAAAGTTACAGAGGAAAGAAATCACAGCCATGACATGACTTATTTCCACTCCTGACATGCAAAGAAACTCAACTGCTCATCGCCCATCATTATCCATTTATTTCTGAAAAAGTATCTCAGCTGTAAACATTTCAGTTTCCAACCAAAATGAAATACAGCCATGCTCATGCTGTGCTTTTCAGTAAATATTGGGCAAAATAGAGGCAATACTGCACTCTCCCTGAGCGCACCAGCTGAGGAAATTGGATGGCGTGAGTGTTTGTGGAAGGATTGCAAATTATTTCCCTTTTTGGTTTATCAGTTTTTCTGGCACACGAGGCAGCAGTTATTAAAATAAGGCTCATAGGAGACCTTCAAATGTCAGACTGCTAACAGTTGTTGAAAGTCATGTCTGGCATATTCAATTTAGCAGTTTAATTATTACTAGTAAACATTATTTCAAAGGCTGAGATGACTTGCTTACATGTCTTTTCAGGATCATCATTCCATTCAAGTCACTAAGCTGATCACAACATGGAAAATACTTTTCCAGTCACATCTCCAGCTCTATGAAAACTGCTTGTGAGAAGCTTATGGAGTTGTTGCAGGAACTGTTACCTCTTAAGTACTGTAACCAGAACAAAGCCTGGAAACAACACGAGGTGAATCATGGCACTACTGTTCAACTAACGATGAGGTAGGTAAGAGAACCATTCTAAAATCATGTACAATGAGTGGCATTATCCCTTTAAAGTGTCCCTCATTTCGGTACAAGGTGCAAGAACAGGCATTACCAGCGAAAGATACATCAAATACATAGGCACACAGACTTCCAACACAGCTGAGACTGGTGAATGATGGTATTTGTTTCAGTGACAGCAACCTTGTGTCATTCATTGATATGTGGGTAAAGGGGCCTGTGCTCCAGACGTGTGTCTGGGGGGTTTTGTGTCAGCTGTTGGTAACGCCTTATGGTTCAGAAATGGCACCTAAACCATAAAACGTACCACATCCCCTCGTCTGTCATCGGCATAAAGACGTCTGGGTTGGCACATGGGAATCGTGATCGTCATGCCTACCCTCAACATGTGTCCACTACATGTCAGAAGTGAAGGGAACAGGCGCAAAGACAGTAATGAAAGCATTGGGGGGTAAGAAAGGAACATATCTTCATATAGGCTACGTTTGTTTTTTTCTTTTACAAAATACAAGCTATCTTTTAGGGTTTGAAATTTGATTTAAATTGGAAGTTTGAGATGCTGCTGGACAAATGTGCAAAATCAGACTGACTGTATCCATTGACTTTTACCAGACTTGGATAAACTGATTCTAAGGAGGTTTAGATTAATGCTACTTTTTTAAACACATTTTATAATGTACAAATATATTCATATGGGCATTTGTCCTTTGGACACCAGGATCAACAAACTATGCATGGGATTATTTTGGCATGTTGTGTAATGATGGTACAGAGGATTACGAATTTAATACGCCACTAAGTAACAGGTGTAAATACTGTCTGAGTCAGCCTGTGATGCGTTCTCCCTGATCTATTCCAATACTCAGCTCTCTGAAGTACATCCAGCAACAGCACTGGAAGAGTAAATACACGCTGCAAACATACTCCATGTAACAAAATCACTTCATCGTAAATCAAACTGCAGTTCTCCTGAGGACTCGTAGCCCTCAGTCTCAGCGGTGGCTGTGATGAAAAAGTTCAGGAGCTCTGCGGTAGCCTCATGCCACGCAGTGTGTGTCATGCTCAGACACATGGACGTGACCTGGGCTCAGTTGTGACAGTTGTGAGTAATGGCCCTGTCCTGTCCGCTTGGCTACCCAGTGCGGGTTACTGCCAGGGATCCAGAACGAGATGTGTGAGATGAGGCACTGGGGAGATATTAAGCCTGTTTGATGGTGTTTTTAGTGTGGTGGCAGAGTTGTAAAGAGGAGGGATTTTCTGGCCCCCAGCTGCCAAGAGAAACACCTGCTCCTGTCTCAGATCCAAAGCATTCTGGGATGAGCCCCCTGAGCCCCACATGGGCGGTGGTTTGGGCGACAAAGAGGGTCAGACCAGCAAGGTAATGTTTGTGGTCAGAGGAAGAACTGTGTCTGGGCTTTCAAATGGGGGCAATGCGGTAAGCAGCTGACCGTCGAGGCCTGATGCTGACAGCTTTGAAGGGTTTGAAACTGAAAACCCTGTCAGTCAACCCCAAACTTGGCCTAAGGGGAAACGGTGGAGGCTTGTTTCTTTATTTTCCTTTCAAAAGGACCTTTTTCCTGAAGGTGGTAATTGAACCAAGGGTGGAGGGAGTTCTGTGACCGTGCTGAGGCATTTTCAGGGCTCAGGCATTTTTAGCATTTTTTGAAAATCCGTTCTAAGATATTCAGCCTCACACTTCCAGGAGCAGAGCTACTACAGCAATAATTGCATAGGCCTACAGGGAACATGGACAAATAATTTGACATTACCTACTGTACTGTCTGATTCACAAAAGAAACTTGAGGAATGCCATGAGAAGAGTGAATGGAGTAACATTTAGGTGGATTTCAGCTGGACAAATAACAGTGTACTCAGTCAAACAGAGGCTGATTTCCTCACTATTAATCAAAGTAGCCCTCGGCCTGACAGACGAGAAGCCTCTTACCGATCATGAAGATTAATGCCAATGTTTGGTCCTCGTCTCCAGTGGACGCAGCCCGTTCAGCCCATGCTCTACTCTCACAGCTCCCCCTCCTCCAGTCTCTATAGTCTGCTGCATGGTCTTGGCCAAAGCAAATCAAAACAATGGGTCGAATAACTAATCTGAACCCTGCCTTCCCTCAACAACAAACATACAGTATTCCGTCCACTGTCTCATGAAAATAACTTGTGCCTATGTCCATTTGTTCAATAGGGTAATGCATAAAAGAAAGGAACCATATCCTGCCAGTCGAAACAAGATGTGCCCAAGGGCTGAAACACAAGTTTTAGTGGGCCATAAGCCCAAAATGGTACTGGCCATTGATCATCTTGAAATGGAAAGGTAGTTAATATTTTCTTTGGTCTTAAATCACCAAAATGCTATCTAAAATCAAAACACACCTCCGATATTGCTAAATTACATTGAAATAACCCAAATAAAGAAAACCATATCATTCTTTGGAACTTGTTGGAGGGCCAATACAAACTTCTGATGAGAGCCAGATTTGGCCCACAGGCCCCTCTAGTCTCAACTTAAAAATATTGTTCTGCAAAACTAGACGGTCCAAAACTCCCTCTTCGGAAAGCTGCTGGTCCAAAGGAGAGCGTAGTGGCCACGGTGGCAGATACTGACCTGGTCTTGTTTACTCTCACTGGGAATGAACGGCTGGATTCCTGGCTTTGGGTTCAGCGCCAGACATTTCAAACACACAGAGATTGGAGTTACCAGCTGCTCTAGTACCTCAACCGCTACTAACTCCCCCGCCAAACCCACCCTTCCCACACACACACTCTCACTACACTTGATACCATGAGCTGCGAATACAGTGGATCAGGGCCGACGCAAATAACTCCACCGAAGTTTTGAGTGATTCTAGCAGACCCCCGACTCCGCAGAGGCCACTTGTTCACTCTCAGCAGCATCTCCAGATGACAGGATTTGAGACAGACTGTCTCCCAACGGTTGTGACGCCTCTTTAAGAGTCGGGTCCTCTTGCAATCTGACAATATCCCAAATTCAAATTTAGCCCCCTCGTGATTAGAGTACAACCAGCTTTTGTTAGACTGCAGGAGGATAGTGTACACAAACTGGGGGAAGATGGAGTTGAACTCAAGAAAGACATATAATATAAAATCTCATCACATGGACAGAAATGGTCTTTGTCTTTTGGAGGGGGTTGCTTCTCCTTCGGGTACAGAACAGAGCGCACCGATGCATATGAAGGAATATTATGCAGAATGACAATCCAGAATGCTCACAAGAGTAAATGGCTCTTCATTTGAGGTGACTGCACTGTAATACTGTATGGGAGAGCGGCGCTGGCACTGGAGCAAACTGGCGTTTGTAGTGACAGGCCCTCACAAAGGCCTCCCGTCGTGAGTCAACAAACATGCCGTCTCATGAAGATGACAAGGCCCCATCAAACACATCCGCACACAAAGGGATCTTTGGGATGCTGACAATGTTGGCCTTTCATCGAATGGGAATAGTTGCTTCAAAAGCCCACCCAACAGACCCCCCCCCCCCCCCCCC
>OMLI01101685.1:52181-73717 GCA_900302605.1 Rondeletia loricata
GTATGGTGTTTAAATGGTTTCTGAATATGAAAGTAAAATCCTTTACTCCCCTGTGCATCTTTCTAGATGTATTCTATTCAAAACATATTCCATAATGACTTATATTTGATTTTGTATACACACATTTTCCAGTACTTTATGGGGCATCTCTTTCCATGGGTGGAGTACCTCTGATTTGTGGCTTTTCCTAACCTAGGCATAGTATGAACACTTAGCTCCCCGCTGTCAAGCCCTTGCTGCAGCTGGGCATTGGGTTTGTCAGAGACACAATACTCTCCTCAGGGCTTGAGCTCACTGTTGGCAGGGATTTCGTTTCGGACACTTTAACCTGCCAGACAATCTGGGTGGGCAGCTGGTAGTAACTTAAGCTCCAGCTGATCAACGCCAAGTTCTAACTCGGTGCCGTCCCTGGGGCACTATTCCCTAACCTTACAGCCCGGTGCCCGACCTTAGAACGACTATCTCTGCACAAGTGTCACACAAACACTGCAGTTAATGAAATGATGATACTACAATGTGTTTCTCATGAAAGTAGAACGGCAAGTGCCAAGGGGGATTTCTGTTGTTATAGCAGTCTCTCCATAAAACATGTTTGCTGTGGCGCTTGTACGTTCAGGGAAAGGGATTTGAACCGAATATGTTATATCAGAGTTACTACAGAGTTTAATAAATTCACTCTGTCTCTCTCTAATTGGCTGGTGGAGTCCTTTGGCGTGTCATTAAGGTGCACAGGTTACACTCACCATCGATCTTGGATAATGAAACAGCTAGATTTAGAGGAAGTAGAAGAGCGAGCTGTGGGGCGTCCCTGATCCAGCTCCCATGGTTTAGTCATTACCAGTAGGATTCTCACCCAGGTTCTCTTTCAGCTGCAGAACACGGACTCGTGTTAAGATGGGAACACTGGTGTCTCAGTGAGACGCTCAGTTTCCCATCAAATATTTTCCTTGTGCTCCAGTTTAAATGGGAGTTCTGCTCTGACTGACTTGATGATGTGTCACACAACCTGTAGAGTATTTTGGATTTACTAAAACATGAGTCGTTCTAACTGGCATCAGCTACATAACGCAGATATGACAGACACTTGAATACCCAACATAGATGTAAAAACGGGACAGTAAATGATATTATCCAATTAAACATTTGTGTTCTGTTGACTTTTGATGGCATACTGGTCAAATAAAGAAATCAAGATGTATATGTATGTATAGGATCTGTATTGGTTTGGCAGCAAGGTACAGCATGAGGTAGTGTTCTGGGAAGGGGAGGGGGTATTGCAGGGTGCAATGCAGTCAGAGACAGCGGGCGCTTTCTCTTGAGTTGCTTTTGGTATACCACTTTAACTCCAAGCACAACACCAAGCTGGTTCAAGAGTCAGAGCATAGCTTTGTCCAGACTCGGAGCACCCGTGTTTACCGGACAGGAGTGACTAACACCGTCGGCGTCGATGTTATGTCATGATGACGAAAGGCTGAGACTTTGTTTATAACCCGCCTGCCTGACTGATCTGACCTTGTTTACAATGTGCTTAGAGCTCCCTAAGGACACATTAAAAAAACCTTTCCTGAAATATCAATACTTGCATAACATGGAATCCTAAACATGGGTCACAATCAGTAGGATTTCATGGTAGGATTTGTAGGTTGGCAAAAAAGGTCATATACAGTAGCTGTCAACCAACGATCAGCAGCTGCAAGGTGTTGTAAGTTGTCAAGAGATCGATTTGGCTGTAGTGCACAGTTCATATATGGAACCAGTTTTCTATTATCAGCACACATGCTATGTAAATGACTTTTAAAGAGGCCCTGACGTCACACAGCATTTGAATGATTCAATCAATAGCAGTCCCTGTTCTATTGATTCAGAGAAACGTGGAGAAAGCATGTATCCCATAAGTAAAGCATGTATAGAATTGTTTTACAGTGCAAATGTCACTGTGTAGCCTTATAAAGATATTATGGGCTTATTGCTTTGAATATTAAATTCTAGTTCATGTTGAAATCTGGATTAAAAAAATCCTTTCCTTGGACCTATTTGTAAGATCAACAACCAGGATAATCAGATCACAGCGTATCCTGGCTGACCCACTGACCATGTGAGATGTTATGAAATATTGGCTGTAATTCATACTCACACACATGACTGTAGTATCAAAAAAAGTAGGTTTGCTAAAAAGGGAAAAGTACACAGCCACTGTTATGGCTCTCATGTTCACAGCTGTCCTCGCCTAGTTGGCAGACTTGACCATGCCCTCCCCCATCTGAAACCTTAATAACACTATTTTGAGCTTCTCCAAGCTTCCTTTGGAGCTTAGAAGCTCATAGATTAGGGCCGTTAGCACTACAAGATTTCTTGCATACTTCTCGAATTAATTAACTGTGAATTTTCTAGGTTTATATACAAGAAAATTAGAAGAAAATGTATGTATTTTGCTCCATCTTATAAATTCATGTGCCTTGGCTTACTTGTGTTGAATCCTTATGTCTTGTAGTGTTTTACACCCCTAAGTAAAATTATACAGGGAGGATTATTTGACCTTGTCACAATGACTATAATGAGAGTTATGCATAAAATGCATTATGTTCTCAGTAATCCTGTTGCTCTAACTAGGCAGGTAACCTTCCTGCCAAGAACAAATCAATTAAATATTAAATATAAGCCATGAAATCCTGCCAGAGGGTGCATAATCTTTGTACCCTTCCATGAAATTGTTCCTTTAACACCACTGAGGTTATTCCTACACCTTCCAGCAGGACTGCATCTCAATTAAATGTGTGAAGAAA
This sequence comes from Rondeletia loricata, assembly GCA_900302605.1. Taxonomy (NCBI): domain Eukaryota; kingdom Metazoa; phylum Chordata; class Actinopteri; order Beryciformes; family Rondeletiidae; genus Rondeletia; species Rondeletia loricata. The sequence continues at coordinate 54,965 of OMLI01101685.1, forward strand.
TATGTGAAGAATTCAACTATCTACATTACAAGCTTAGCCTTAGCTAGACGTTGGTTTCTGAAGGCAGATGAAAATACCTATGTTGCCGGGGGATATTGGAGAGGGAAAACAGACGAGTACGGAGGATCCAGTGACAGACTGATCTTAGCTCAGCCCCATAGATTTCGACATTGAGCCCAGTTGTCATGGACTTTGGGGTGAGCCAAACACGGAACAGGTGCATGGTCGTTTTTACTGAACGGCCTGGTGGACTATTGGGCAGTTGCGAGCAAGCTTTGAGCAAAATACAACAAAGGTACATGAAAGACTGCTTCCAGGGAGGGGAAAGGTGCCTAAGCAGTTACTCTGCATGTGTTCAATTGTTCAATCATCCCAGTACATTTGGGATTTGAGGAAAAGGGGGACTCAGCTGGCATAGCCTGAGTGGTGATCCTCAAATTGCAATAGCAGGTGTGACTGGATGACCCAGTTTGCCGCTTGTAGCCACAGCTTTGGAGGTCTTTACCACAAGACTTATGTGCATGTGTCCCCACAGAATGAACATGTTGTATACATCGACAGCTGCTGTGAATGGGGGAATACCAACACTCAACTTGGAGACAAATTCGACACGACAGGTTTTTCCACTGATCACTCCCATTATCACATACATTCCATGTTGGCATCTATTGCAAAGGATGGATTTGCACAAAGTCGGCATCTGCGGTCTTCAGTGCATTTCTCAGAGAATTGGATTACAGCAAGATATCGATAGGGGATCATACATTCAATCAATTGAACAATTATAGATCCAGAAGGAGCGATAAGCACCGTCTTTCCGGTTAGGCAGGGACTGTTCTATAGTGCTAGTAACAAGAACCTGAGCAGAGCATTCCAGCGTTACAGTCGTGTTCTCAGTGTTAAGCCAGACACCATCAAGTAAGCCCAATTACATGTTCCTAAAACTCTAGTATTACCCTTCACTAAATCAAATACACAAGACAGCTGCCTCACTGCAAATTGTACCATGGGCCATATAGCTGGGAAGCCGAAGACTCTGGAGTTGAGTGTGCGGGTTCAACAAACAAAAGAAGTATTGATTACACCATGCTGGTTTGTTTCTCCCTGAAGGTTGCTGGTGGTTCCCACATTGTAAACGTTTCACCACAAGCCCTCATTCGGGAGAATGTTTCCCAGAACAAGGGGCAACCATTGGCACCCATCAATCCCATGGTGCAACAGTGTGTTTTGGCCTGATGATGCTGGTAACTTTGGAGTGAGTGGAAGAGGATGGAGGGGAACCGCTGGACTACGAGGAGGGAGAGATTCCACGCTCCTGTAGCTTCATGGCACAGTACATAAACTGGTTCCACAAGATTTGTAAAATGTGTTCCAGGCCAAAGTTTATACCACATACACAAAAGAAAATATGCACAAGGAAGGCAAACATTATATTTTGGTTTTGGCCAAAAGGCTAAATAACACTTCATTTTCTATATAACCAATGACACTTATGTCTCTTGGCATTTCTTGAAGGAGACAGAAGCACTGGCATCTCATCCTAGGTTTGCTTTTGTAAGGCCTTTTGGAGAGACCAGCTATAACAATTTAAAATGCACATAGAGATAGTACGTTTATTCAATCCGGTCTTAAAGGCACACATTTGACGTTGCTGTTTATCAAAATGGCCTAGTGTGGTGAGTTGACCAGGGTCATCATTGTGATTTAAAGCCAGCTGGAGACTAATCCCACTCACACTGCCACCTCACCAATACCCCAAGCCAAGGGATGCAAGGATTGCACCGTTGGGCATGTGTCTCATTCCGCAAACGTGTTTTGGAGTGGTGACCCTAGCATCTGGGCTTCTTCCAATGACTTTGACCCTTTCATGTGGCATGGGAATAACAAGTATGATACAGTCTCTTTTAACATGCACAGGAATTGCCACTGGTGTAGGGAAGATAATATTTGAGCAATTAGAAACTTGTGATTGTGTCTTTATCATTCATATCACTAATATCACACTCTATATTGTATGCCTTTGTGGATTAAAAGGAGCCACAATCTGTTGACTGAAATAAACACACCTCACAATGCAGATGTAACTCCTCTAGTGTTACAATACAAATATTGCAAACAGTATTAAGATTTCTTTCAGCACCATCTCTTTGGGACTTATGCATCACAACAGATGGGCAGAAATCTCAGGTTTCCCCCTTGTTTCTATTTTAGTCTTGAGTGTTGTTCTGTTGTCTGTTTCGCAATTCTAATGTGAAATCTCTGAGGTCAAAGGCCTTGTTCACTCTGAGTGCACCAGAGCATAAACAAGTGGGTAGCCATTTCCCAGATTCCCCTTCTGTTTGTCAGTACTGACGTCAGAGGGTGGTATCTGCGGCATCTCCAACGAGCCTTCTGGGTTCAGAAAGGTGGCGATTGATGGATGAGCTTGGAGAATCGTCAAACATGGCTCGGCCGTCTGTCTCCCCCTTGCCTGTGCCAGACAGCAGAGAGTCTGCCTGTCTGCCTGCCCAACCACCCGCCTGCCTGTCCAGGCTTTGGCCAAGCTTGTCAACATTGAGTGGCTGACTTGATGGCTTGGTGCCGCATGTGTGGTGTGGTGACCTCATGTCAGTGCAACCTGGAGCTAATTCATCAGCTTGCATTCATCACTGTAAATGCCCCGTAATCTCGAACAGCAGCATAAAAAAAACTTGAGACGCTTTATTGATGTACTCTAATATACTTAATTCATCAGTATTAATAACAAATGTTACATAATAGCCATGCAATTTAAGTGCTATACTCACAGAAATCGTGTATCACATGATATGCACAAACCATGTGCATCATTGATTATTGATTATTATGTTTTTCTACATTTGGAGATACTGGCTTTCTGCTCCATCCAAAGGGCTTATCTCAACTTGAAAACATGAAAAGTATGCATGATCTATAGTACTACACCAAGTAGTACTCTGACCTCTTTTTGACTTGATGCATTTGACTGCGTACTGAGATCTCTTTTGTGTCCTAATGGATTCTAAAATAGCTGCCAATACTCACACGCCACTTGAACAAGCCTGGATATCAATGTCTCCATGGCTTTTAAGGTTGGTGAAAGAAAACCCCCTAAGAGTATCCTGTAGCCAGTGGAGTAGATCTCCAAGGATATGGAGCTTAGGGGTCTAGGCTTTGGAAAAATGGCACATTAAATCATCTGAAAAATCCTGAAAGAAAACAACACGTGATCCCGCAGGATTAGGGCACCTACCAGTTTAGCCTGCGCAAAAAGTGAGATGGCAGAGAAGTCCTAATTGAGGCTGTCAGGCTTTACCAAAGCCACCTTGATATGGACCATTGCACAGCTGCAAGGTGAGTGGACTGTCAGAATTTCCTGAGTGAGCACAGAGATGATTTGTTTAACTGGAAGATAGACTAAGTATTAATTCATCAGGGGGATTGGTCCATCCAAGGTGTTTTATATATATTGTCATTGTGTTGGCATTTAATACATTAAAATAAATGCTTCAATCTCCATTTTCATAGGGAATACTATACTATACAAGTATACAAGCATGGGGTTGTTGGGGTTAAAAGCATGTGAGCAGTGGGGTGTTGCACTGTGTTGAGGCAGGTTCTGACACAAATAAGTGAGGCGTCATTATTAGATTTTACAGAATCTATTAGGCCTGACTGATGATACAATAACCAGCAAAGCAGGACAAATAGGGGAGCCACACCATGCTGCAACATGGGTAATATCATGCCCAATATGGTAGCCATATCCTATTGACATCCCTCCAGGGTAAACACAGACACAAAACAGAGGGAACACAACACAGCCTTTCAGCTCCCCGTCTCTCTGTCATCTGTTTTCTGTTTCACTGGCGCTGTCTAGGCTAAACACAGCAGCAGCCGGGACGGGCCTCGCGGCAGAGCTCCAGCACTCTCACCTCCTCTAATCCCCCAGCACAGTCGCCCCGGAGGTGCAGCAGACGCGCACCTGTCCCTGTGGATTCATTCCCAATGACCACCGTCCACTAGTCCCCGCCCCCGCCCCCCATTCAAGTCCATTCACAAAGCCCATGGAGCGAATGCTGTCCTATCAGGATAGAATCATTCCCAGCAAAATATGCATAGGGGCTTCCTCATGAGTTATGGATGCAATCTCAAATCGTAAACCTTATCTGTGCCACTGGTGGTGAATTTCAAAAACGTTATCTTAGAATGGAAATTGCAGGAATTGTTTATTTCTATTACCATGAACAGTTCTATTAATAACTGTGAACATGAACAACAGTGTCCTGAAGTACAAATTCAAAGAGCCAAGGTTGTTCTCTGCCTTGGCTCTTTCTGGAGCTGCTCCTTTGATAGTAAATAGTATTCAATATGTAGCCAATGTATGGATTTTTTAAACTTTTCACAGCTGGACTTCATTCCATGCATGAGCCCTGGGCTTGTGCCAGCTTAGTGGACATCTATCCCCACTACCACCTCATTTTAAAGAAAAGGTGTTAATCCACCATCTTGGCTGCCACCCAGATACATCAGACATGTGCTATGTTCATCCACCATTTAACGATGGCTAAAGTTTGCTCTTCAAAAATTAAAATGTTTGGACCATCAGATTAAAATTCAAGAGGGACACTTAAATTAACTATATTCCTATAAATGTATACCAGCCTGACAAGATTTTGGTGTCAGACAAACCATATCTGGATTGTACTGGGAAATTACGTATTGAATAGTAAATGCTGCGTGATTAAATCCTGTTCAGTTCTGTTCTTTGCCAGTCTGGCTGTGGAGTAAATAAAGACCATATGAAGCAAGTTAATGAAATGACAACAGAAGAGTAATTACGGCTACATGGTAGAGACTTGTAGCCATTACCAGATCAAGTCTTCATGTTCAAACTGATGAAGGAAGTCGTATGAAATTAACCGGGCCTTTTTTCAGCACATCTAGCTCGCAAACAGAAAATAAAAACCTCTGTGAACCACAGCTGGACGCCTCGTAACCATCGGCCATTCCTTCCAGGCCGTTTCTGGCCCGGTATTATTTCGAAGTGTCATTTCTTTACTGAACAGAGCCTCTGTTGTTTTCAGTGACATGTGTGGTGTGCCGCGTTCACTTAATGAAGCATGCTGACTTCCTCGCTCCCCGGTGTGCCTGCACGGGCCCTCGGAAGACCGGGGAGTGTGAGGAGGAAGGAAGGAGGCTATAAAAGGACACTAAAAGAGTGCAACGCGGGAGAGACGGGCGAGCAGTGCCCCGTGTGTTTACCATAAGGTTTCCGCTAATGTGGCACCTTTAGCCAAAGTGGGGATGATTTGCTTGGCGTAGAAAAGGTGTGTGAAACCCAATGTGGTGCAAATCCTCAAGTTGTAATTGCACAGTCTTAAATTGGACTTTGCAGTGTCTCACCAAGTGTTAACCAATGCTCGTCTGTCGGCTCGTGTGGTCTGTCCACAGATGCATAATTGAGTAATGGCTTTCAAGAGCCTGTTTACTTTAGCAATCTGTGTGCTGCTACATTTTCCAACATACTGTAATCTTTAATCCCTAATGTAAAGTCCTGAGTTTCTGAGAGGCGTATGAGTAGCCAATCTGTACCTTTATTTACAGTAGTAATTTACAGAAACTCCCTCATTGGAACTGTTTAAACTTCAAAATTGGCTGAGATGGTCTGTGATAGAGTCAAGACATGCTCTTGTCTTGGAGGCCTGTGAGAGGACGGTTTCGATGGGCAGACAGGAGCAGGACTAGCGGACCACATGAGAGGGGCTGTGATGGAAACCCCTGAACCATCTGTACACACTGAGAATCAAAGCAAAGCCACGTAAGTGTTTTTCCACACACTTTCAGACAGGGAGGGACGCGCCCCAGACACCGGCGCAGTCTGGTCTCCCGACATTTCGTGAATTGAGCAGGGTGCCTTGAAATGAAAATACGCGCTCTGTGCACGAAACATTTGAGGAATATGTTTTCCCACCACTAAAGGATTATGTGAAGGAGACACGACTAGAAACAGTTAGCAGTTTGATATTGAAATGATGCTGTGGAAGGTATGGGTGATGTGGCTGGGGTGGTGGATGGGTGTATACAACTCCGGCAACCCGGGTTCAACTCCCAACTCATGGCAAGACGTTTTCTACTGTGAGTGAAGGTTTCATTTGTACCTGGTAGATTTTATTTGACCAAAACCTTAACTAAAAAAAATGTCATTGCCTAACCTTAACCCTAAACTGAACTAATGTTGTTTTACTTGCCTAAACGTAACCGTTAGCTAACATTTTCATGTGATGAACAGGTGAAAATGTCACGTCCGCTTCGTGCTATATGCGTTTCAGAGTTCATGCTCATTGCACAAACGTTTATGCGACTGTGTTGCACCCGTGCCACCGCTGCGTATGGAATCCCTGACATCTCCTGGATTCACGGACAAGCCTGCTTCTGTACAGCATGGTTTGTGATACAAAACAGGGGCGGCTTTGATACGGTGCGCAAATATTGACTTTCTCTAGGACGGTTTCACTCTGGCCTGGGGTTGAAGAGGCACAGACCTCCCCTGCTCCCCACACCTGCTGTGGCTGGCAGCCGTGTTTACACCAACACCAGTTGGAAATATCGGTATGAGGCACAGGCAAGTCAGAGATGCACAGGGTTCATAGGTACACACATACACATACACACAAACACACACAAACACACTCTCTTCCCTGTTTCATCTCCAGCCCAGGATTCGGAGTCTGACAGGGGCTGCTTTCTTGGTGAGAACTAGGAGCCATGCCAACGGTCTGTCTAACCTGAGCTTGAATCACCACACCCACATACACACACACATACACACACACACACACACACACAACAAGCAACGAGACCCAACTGACATATTTGATATTTTAAGACATCGATATTGGGCAAAACCTGGCCTGCTTCATCTCTGCGGCAGGTTTAGAGTTTAGAGTTTCCTATGGATGTGGTGAGTGCAGGCAGGATCCCAGGTAACCGTGACAATGCCATGTCATCAAAGAGTCAACACCAATCAATACAAGTCGCTCTGGCATGCTACTATGGCCACTGGAGGGAAAACACACCAACACAGGGAAAATGACTTTGGATGAAACCTTTCAGCGCTTGGACATTTTGTCACAGTAGATAGAACAGTGCGCCCTTCACTATCATCAAAGAGTGCTATACAGAGAAGGCACAGTAAACTCTCACAGGGCCTGCTATTTTGATGAACCATTTAATGTGGGCTCCAAAGACATTTATATAATTTATCATTTTGAAGCGTCACAGAACTCCTTTTCAGACGCTTTTTGCAGAGCTTAGAACCCCGTCTCCTCTTTTTTCTCAACTTCAGAGCAAGAAAAATCCAAATAAATCTTTTTGCCGAGGCCCGTTTGAGGAGGGATTCGGTGACCTGACCCTTCCCGTGGGGGATCCGTATCAGCAGTGCAACACGCAAGCTGCTCCACTTGGAACTGAATGTGTTTTTCCCCACCAGTCCGTTCTGTGTTTCTGGTTTGCTATTTATTTTGGCCACTTTTTTGTCTTGCCCATAGCCATGGACTCCTCTCACTGAAAGTGGAGAGAGCCTTTGAGCAGGATAAAGAGGAGAAGGGACAGAGCAGAGAAGGGTCACGTTGGTAGCGGAAAGGATAAATATCACCTTCGTGTCCCGTCATGATTCTAAGACTGCTTGTAAAAGGCAATTTTGCTCCTGGTCGAAATCAAGCGGCTAAATACGTCTTTCATGTGGTGGAGGACAGTAGTAAAGGGCAGTGCAAGGATTTTTGAGCTGTCAATTAGAGAACATTTTGATGATTTGATCATTCTGTGCCATCAGGGCTTTGCTAGAGCAAGCAGGGGGACATCTCATTTGAAGAGTGCGGAAAGGGGAGAAAAAAATCTTGGCAGCCAAAGTGCAGACAGCAGCACAAAGAGGCGAGTTAAGTGAACAATTATTAGGCTGCACCAGACTTGACTGGTTTGTGTGCACATGGGAAATTCTTCAGCACATGGCAATTAAACATGGTTGGGTTGGGAAGGGCCTCGAATATGACCCAATTTTGACATCAAGAGGTGGGAAGCAGCGCCTCGACGACGTCGCTCGGTGACTTTTGCGCCACATGTTTTACAAGCAAAGTGGCTCATTTCAAATCTTCCCCTCTGGCCTCTAAAATGTAGATGTATAACTCCTAATGCTGTCAAAATGTCTTGAATACGTTCCGCACAGAGCGTAAACGTTTAATATCTCTTCAAAACCTAAATTGTAGTTATAAAAGTCCCACCTCATAGATTGTCAGATTGATAACTGTGTTATGGGCAACACAAATTATACATCTCAAATGGTGAGGCATTAGCGGTCTCGGTGAGAATGAGGGATGTAATTTCTCCACTTCCTCTCTTGTTGACTTTGGCCAGCGCGCGCTAATTCGAGAACAGGCCAGAGGGGAGCAGTGTACCTGGAGCAGAATGACTGCAGACTATAAAGAGAGGGGGGTATTAGACACAACTTCTCTTCCTCTGCTACTCAGCTCCCAAAAATCCCCCTCTCTCTCGCCATACAGGCTAGCCCCCCGCCCTATTTGCATGCCAATACCACAGACTTCTGTCTTTGTGCTATTCTAAAAAGCCAGCATGCATCCACAAATAAAAACGATTACCCAGAAAACTGTAAAATATAGAATTTGACACGTGAGATTCAGATCTCCATCAGACTTCTGTAATGACTGACTTGTAGATTACACAGGCTGTGCGGGCGAGAGGTACACAGTCTTCTTCAAAAGTGATTTATTTAGCAACAGTGTGCCCAATGCTGCAGTGTTGCAACCTAAAACTTTGCAGTGCCTTGGTAGTTACAGCCCTGACCTCTGTCAGCGCCGTGCCCCGCCTCAGGCAGCACCTCTCAGAGGTAGCTTCATATCCGGCCCACTGATGTCGGCTTGCTTTGCCCTGCCACCAGTAAAAACACAACCTAGGAGGCCACAACCACGTACGTCATCGAACCCAACACTTCAAGGTAATGGAGATGTATAGGGAGATCATGATTTTCCGTCATCTTCCATTAAGGTGAAATATTTTAGTATATTCACACCAGTGCGAAAAAGGATGACTGGAAGATAAGCCTGGGACATTTGCTGAGCAGACGTTTTGCATTGTACTTTTCCCCTTTCCCCTAAACATCCCATACAATAGGGGTTGGCTACATTAACTATTGACTTTCTAGATTCGAATCACCCAGATTAATCATATCTGAACTGTGTTTACTTTGGATTAGAAGCCTTTTACAAGCCTTTTCAGCTTCACTCAACTCAACAGCGTTCACTTAAACTGCAACCGAATCCGCGACTGACAAAGTTGAGATTTATGGGTATGAGATTCATGAGCAAAAGTGCCTGAACTCCTCTGGGGCTTCATGCAGCCCGGCGCGTCTTTGGTTTAACTCTTGAGTTTCGTTGAGTTATGTTGTGTTATTCCCTGCTCTCGCTCAGACGAAACCTACACCCTCACCTTACTGGAGTCTGACATTTGGAGTAATACAGATGCTATGCCAGCTCCCTCTGACCGACCTACAACTGAAGAAATGACTTCAAGTTCATAGGAGGGATAGCCAGACAATAGCGTATGAATAACTGCGTCGGGGATAGCCGGGCAATAGTGCGTGAACAAGTCTACCACGCTATGATCTGACTGCAAACCCAAATGTGTGCAGGGTTTCCCTCTCATTTGTTTCGTCATACATGAGAGGAACACGATGTTTTCAACAGCAGAAGCGTTTGAGCAAGCTGAAAACCACTGTTGTCATATTCAATCAATTACTATATTGAAATGTACAAAGTCGTGTCCGTTCTTCTCCGTAATCTCTTCCTATGGCTATAAAAAAAGGCTCTGATGTTCAATAGTGGCAGCAGAGGCCAGGAGACTGCTGGGAAAGTGATTTATTGTCAAGGTCAAGGGCATGGTGACGGATCCCTACTCATTTTTGCTGTTTAACACTGAGAACGAGATAGTCGCTACCGGAAGCACTTCAAATCAGTCATGCTGACACCCTGTATATCTGCTAAGAGGGATAGATTACTTACTACTGTTTGGGTTTTTTCGGGGGGTAGTGTATACCACCCATAACCTTTTCAAAGAGAAGGCTAGTCCTTTTTCTATCTTCAGTGGCCCTGACCGTCTAGCCTCAAGCTATGGACACGAATATTGTTATCATTCATCACACCATCCGTACGCGGACCCCAGGTTACCATTGACCAAACTCTTACTGGCTCCTGAAGGCGTAATTGGCTCCCTGTTCTCATCCAATGATCCCTCTCAATCCTGCGAGCGTACGTTAAATCTGCAAGCTCAACATCCGTGGCATGCCGATCTTTAGTCTCACATGGGCATAACTACTTTTAGAGTACTTTAATGGAATTTTGATCAGACAATAATCACCACTGGTGTAACAGAGAGACAAGAAATCAAGCGAAAATGTGTTTGTCAGTCCTGCTGTCTCAGGCCTAAAGGGATCACCAACTACACTCGCAAGCTTTGCTCCAACTGAGCACCATACGTCTGCCCGGCCTTTGCATTTGTCCAACAATCACAAAGAATTGCATGATGATGACTGGTAATGAATGTTCATGGGCAAATAGTTGAACACATAGGTCTGCTGACTGGCACGTAGGTTTGATCAATTACAATCTGTCCACGTAGGTAGTAGGAGATTACAACTTGTTAAGAAAGTACAGTCAACTTCTTATTGCAATAAGGAGTAAGAGAATCACTTGAGACGTGAAACTGCAGCATGGCCTCTTGGGAGGTGGCTCATTAAACGGGCCTTGCAGTGTGTCACGGTGATGGAGCGGAGAGTCAGCAGATATAGGGCAGCTCTGATAACGATGCCTGTGTTTCAGAGAGGCACCGCCTTCACCGTCATAGCCCCCGTGTGTTTTCAACTCTATCACTATCGCAGCAACTTGAACTGATGTGAAGGCAGCACCGACCTTGCCTTGTTGTACAAGCATTATGTCCGGAGTCAGGAGCTGTCAACAAAAGGTTGAGCCTATATTCTGAGCTTTTCTAATGAGTGTGGGTAGACGATGGAGCAGAACTACTTAGCCTTACGTTTGCACTTTGGACAACAGTTTTTTTTTTAAATCTAATGAAGTACACAGCTCAGATAAAACCAATGTAAGAGAAAGTGCTCCATATATTGCCAAAGTAGTGGATTTGGGTCATTTTAGAATTCTTTTTTATTGAAATAAATTAATGGGACACATGGAAGTCTTAAAATGTAACACTTAAAAGGCTACTCAGGTTACAGCTGACTTTTTTGTGTGTGTCTGTGCATCATTTGGAGGTTACATTCAGCATAAATTAACATTGTACTTTTATGTTTACAAGGAAAAGATAAAATATGCATGAGGTATCAGATTTACAATCTCAGAACATTTTCAAGCAGCAAGCCTGATTCATTAAAACCTAACAAACACCATTGCATGAATGCTCACAAACAACCCATCAACCTCAGAGTCAAAACAACATGAATCCAGATGAATTGCAGCATTAACTGATATAATCTTTGCTGTCTTTCACTGTGCACATACGTCCTAAAATATTAATTTTACCCCTGATGCATGGTATCATTTTTTTCAGCACAAACTCTAAACATATCATATAACATCAAAATTATGAGAATAGGCTGTTTGTTATCGCCGGCGATAACTGCGGCTTCAGTGGGTTAACCTAAGCCTATTTCTAACCCTAAATCTAACCTTGAAATGAACGCGTTTCAAAGTGAAGACAGGCCAAAATATCTTCACTTCCCCAAAGTCCTTACGTCTTATGTCCATAATTCAAAACTGGTCCACCCAAGTACAGCAATGCAAGTACACACACACGCACACACCACATACTGTATGCCACAGAGTCTCAGACGAGTGCCATTATCCATCTAAGACTAGAAATTAGACAAACCTATTTTCAGGCCGCCATATGGAGCATCGGCACCGTTTATCAAGCTGTCGAAAATTACAATTTAACCAGCCGTCTAGCCTGCTTGGCCCATATCAAATGACCGTCCTATTAAATTAAAGTGCAAAGGGGTTGCCTGTCTCACCGCCGGGTTTTCCAGGCCTTAACTGTGGCTTACACAGCTGTTTCTACCCTCTTCTTCATCAGATACAAGTGGAGGGGCCCCTGAAAGCAAGACTCACGCTACAGCAGACCATGAGGCAACTCTCCGCTCATGAGGTCATCTTTACTGACACTGACGCGAGAGATGAATGGGCACGTACATCCACAGGTACCTTGAATTGGCCGATCGGCGCTTGCCAATGCAACGGTGGACAAATGCATTGTATTTTTGAGTCAAATGAATTGACTTGTTGCGTGTTTTGGAATGATTGGCTGCTAAGGGGAAAATAAAAAAAGATATTTTCATAAACATTGAGGAAAATACCATTACATAGACACTTGAACACCACAGCTTCTTCACGCCAGTCGTCCATTTCATGTTTCCTCCCTTTCTTTTTTTTGCCACCGTTAATTGACAAACGTTACAATGACTGAACTAGTAGGAACTACAGGGGTGTCATATGACTGCATGTTTGTGTTGCATGTGTGTGTGTACATGTGTCAGCTCCTACGCAAGTGTGCATATTTGGGGGTTCAGTGTGTCCATGAGAGTGAGACAGAGTGTGTGTGTGCATGTGTGCTCATATGTTTGCTTGGTGTGTTTATTACCCTTTCAGATCTACTACACGAGTCATATTTCACGTCACATTTAGCACAGCTTGGAGGAGGAAGAGCGGGCTGGCAAAGTACATGTCCCCTGGTGAGTGGTGGCGGGGAGGGGGGCACCCAACAGGCCAACAAGAAGATCCCAAGCTAGCCGCAAGACATTCCTGTATCTCAAACCGAACATATGGGAGGAGGCGAGAGGGAAAGGGCGAGGAGTGTCCCCTTCACTGACAAACACACTGGAAGTCTAATGGTGTGTGGCCCGATGGACAGGAGAGGCCGTCTGATCCAACCTCTTCTCTTTGAGGCCGACCTCTTGGTGGCGCCCCAGGGGAGTCTGGGAGCGTACGTCAGTTGCTCGGCCGCTGGGCAAACCTCATTTGTTCCCTTCACTTTTTCCACTTTGAGAAATCGTCCGGATCCCTGTCGTCTTTGGATTGTTTGAGGGATTGCTTGCTTGTTTCTGCTGAGACTAAATGGTTTTCAAATTGAAAAGGGACACTCTGAAATGTCAGTCCTAATAATTGTTCTGCGACCACCACATGCTCACTGAAAGGATTACTGGCGAAGCTGAATTGGCATTACGTTGTCATTCATGAATTTGTTTTAGACTCGTTATACAAAAGAGGAAAAACAAGAGTTTAAATCACGTGTCTAGTCAAGGATTGCCATCTGTTGAAAAACTAACGCAAAACAGTTCAGTATATCTTTTGTATAACATTTTTGCTATGCTCCTCATCACCTCATTCATATTGATCTGACATAGGCCATTTTTTAATGCTGCTCTCAATCTATGGACTTAAATGATGAATACATATATCCTCTTCATAAAAACACAAATATGATACACAGACTGAGTATTACAAAAATGAGAGACGTGTTTTTGGGGATACTCATGCATGGTGGCAAGGCCATATTAACCATAGTTTGCATGTCAGGCACACGTTGGCAAAAATATAGCTTCCTGCCATGGCCCGGACCGATGTTTTTTTGCACACCAGCCCCTTTTATTTGTAGTGCCTGTTCTTATTAGGCTGATGGAGTACAGAACAGCAGCATCGGTAACCCCCCCACCCCCAACCTCTGCGCCTGCTAGGGCTAAAAGGCCCGGGGCGCAAAGCCACAGGCTGCGGGGAGGAGGGGGGAGGAGAGAAGGGCCTAAGCGTGTGGAGAGTGCCTCAGGGTGCCTCGTTCTCTTTGCTTGTCTGGAGCTCAGAATTTCCACGATACCAGCGCACACTGGCATCATCGCGCTTGCTTGTGATTTCAAAATTGTGGACAGACAGAACAAACTGAATTGTTTCATGGAGACAGGCTTTGTTATTTTCTCCATCAGAGAGCAGTGAGTAACAGACGTGTCGTACTGCTGGAGTCATGCCGACGCGACGATGCTTGGCAAACAGCAAATCCTGACTATACCAAAAGTTCCATTAGCAGACCTTCAGAGAGAAAAGGTGATAAAAGAAACAGGAAATATGCAAATTCGGGGATATAATATGCAAAATACATTTTCAGGGGAATGCTGACATTAAAGTTAACATTAAAATCATGTGAATGTTAGATTACTTGAGTACTGCTCTGTCTACGTCCACTGTGAAAGTTTCACAGTGGCCTGAAACTATTTATCTCTCAAGTCACAGAAAGAGAGCGTTAAGCCCCATCACCATATTGAATAGTGGCCCATCTGTTTTAGAGTCATATTTAAATCAGTTCCCTCCGTCTATCAAACTCTCTCTGAACCATGGTGGGTCAGTGATGAGTATGTGGGATTGTGCAGGGAGGTGAGCTTAAGCCGTTACAAAGGAGACTTTAGTACGAGGGTGACTGGAACTTTCAATCCGATGTCAGAGGGCACCCAGCGGATGTGGCCAGAGGGAGTGTGAGCCTTCTTTTGTGAAAGATTCTCCACCCAACTCTGACAGAGAGGCCCAGGAGGCAAGCCACCGGATCCAGGGAGAAGGAGCATCGAGATGTGTCACCACCACCAAAGTGTCCTTTGAACGTCCCAGATACTCGCCAGCCGCACTAAAGTGACGCTTCTTCACTTTTTTCTTCAATATTCAAACAACAATCTCAATTATCTTCTCTCTTCTATCCGGGGCCGAGAGAAAACAAAGCATCTACATATAAAACCACTGTGACCAGCAATGCACAGAATACTTTCCCACCCTCTCTCAGGCCTTCACTCGAACATCATGCATGAGTAGACACACAGAACCAAGAGAAACGCAGCTTGAATGCAGCACATCGTACAGGAAAGCCATTCGATTGTAATCAAAGAGCTTGGGTGACATTCATTGGCTAAGAGCTTAGTGGAACTCTATCCCGCCAAACGTAAAGGCATGAAACCACATTGGAATCATTCTGCTCCACCTTTAATAGCTCAAATCTCATTATCCAAGTGTATGCTTTAATGACGCAGAAACTACAGAGAAACCTAAAAAAAACATGCTTTTTCTTACAACCGCAAAGCTTACATTTGTTTTGTTGGAGCAAACAAAAAGTGGGCGATTCTTTAATTCAATTGTGGGGTGTGCCGTTATGCTGTGGTCATGGAAACCCCTGCATTCATCTCCAAGTAGAAATAACCATGACGGGATTCTCCAGTCTCCCTACTTTATTCCACGCAAAATGACGTTTGAGGATCACTGCCAGGAACTGTTCAAGGACGCATGAGCCGAACCATGAGGCATGAGCGTTTCTGTTCTCCTTTATTCCTATAGCCCTGTCCATTCTCCCTTCCGACTATTCTATAGCAGCCTGAGGTGCTTCGATCTTCAGGACAGCGTGCTGTTGTGACATCGCTCACATAGAAATCACGCCATCTTTCTTTTCTTGCCTCCGTATTTAGAATGTCCCCTCAGGTTAATGTACAGTAAATGGAGGGGAAAGTGTGCCACCCTTTCAAACCCTGCAGTCATTACCGATGCACTCGGTTGGCTTTCCTCCTCATCCCCTATACAAAAAAGTGCTGTGTCAAAGGTAGAAAGAGGCTATTTGTACTATTTCCAGCATCCTGGCCTTGATAATACACTTTGCGTGAGAACTGATAATTAGGGCGAATGTGCCACATCAGATGACTCATCGTGATGAATCATGTCACATTAATTAATCAGGATTTATGTAAATTCTGTGCTGAATGATGAGTAGGTGCCAAGATTAGAACGGTGCCTGCAAGACTATTCATACCGTGTGCAGTACATTACATTCATGCATTACATGTAGATTTCTCATGCCCTTTTTAGCAATGGAGCAACAAGCAAGCAATCATAATGCTAATGCTTCCCGTTCCCCTCTCTCACACACACCCCCCTTCTAAACAGGGGGTAACACAATTGACTCCAGGCCAGGTTGCCCCCCCCCACTGGGCTCCCAGGCTCCATCATATGTCTCAGGCCTTACTTGCTCACCAAGGCGCCAAAAAAAAGCAGCTGGCTGCAATGGCTAGCTGGAAGTCTGCTTCACTTTACCTAGCACTCAGTAATTACACGGCCATTGATGCACGTCCCAGCTCCAAACCACACAGAGGGCTCAATTCAAAACCTGTCAGTGATTAATTACCAGTTTGAGTTGTCCGTCAAATTGAGGATATCTGAGGAGATCGGCACGACTGTAACTGTATCAGGCCACTGGGATTACACGCCTTGTGAGGGGAAAGGGAGAGTGTAACCTAACATAGTCACAGGAAGTTGAAAAGGTTTGACAAGAACGTTGTGGGCCATGTGTGCGTCGTTTTGCATCTTGCTACTGCTGCTGAAAACGACAGCAAGCAGTACAGTCTAATAGCAGGTGACTAAAATCGGAACTTGACGTAACAAGCCCGACCGATATTGTTGCATCTGCTCATGCTTGCATTTTTTAATCTGACCTGTAAACAGCCAGCTGATGTGACCTCCTGGTGACCCTTTGCACTCAATCAGGGAAAAACAAAGTCCCACATTACATATTCATGTTGTATGTTGCATTTTTCTCAAGAGCATTTCGGCCTGTGTTTAGCTGCCGAGTTTTTTGAAGCGTTAACTTCAAGAAATGCTGCAGCGTGAGGAAAGGGGATGCGAGGGAGGGGGTTTGGGGCGTGTGGGTGAGTAAACAGGGAAAGAGCACCACTGCTTGCTGACTGCACATTTTATTAAGGTCCCATTAAACAACAGGCCCTGCTTGGAATGCAGATCACAGGGGAGGAGAAGGTACACAAAAAATGGAAAAAGAAAACAGCCGCCAATACTGAAACAATTAACACACTTCGAAGGAGACCCACTTCACAGCGTGGCACACTGACTGGGTGTGACTGAGTCACTGAGCGGCTAATAAGTGAGGGCTAAATGGCAGGAGATGCCAGAGACTGAAGGAATGCGCAATGGCACCAGACTTTATTTTTTTAACTTTGTTAAAACAAGATTTACATCAGCAGAAAATAAAATATACTTTAAGAAACAGGTTCAAGAAAGACCTTAGTGGATCAGAGTTCCCCCTTATAGCAAGATGATTCAGAGCACACTCTCCCCCTGATTGAGAAAGCCACCTATCAAATGTCCTGAAGCTACGGACCATTTCTCCATCGTTTCATCTGCTCCCGCAGCAATAAAGTGAAGACTGTGAAAAAGACATTATGGTCTTCCCCTGAAAAAGGCCACAATTGAGCCACGGGCTGGCTCCCAGACAGGAGCCAGGATAAATACCGAGTGAACCCATTCAGACTCACACGGAGTATAAAGATGCTTGGCCTAAAAAGAAGGCCGCTCTGGGCAAGCATTAACAAAGTATGGTAGAAGTTGCATGAGCAATACACTTTACTACATGAATAATACAAGAAAATACTCCACTGATGTATTCAAAGGATGGCGCTGATACATGTATTCTGTATATACTGTATGTAGTCGAAAATAATCCAGAAACAAAGGGATAAGTGAAGGGCAGGAGGGATTTCATCAAATTTGAGAGCTTGCCTTTTTGCCAGTTTCCAAGATCAAGCTGGTTTTAGCGTTGTTGCGCTTCATTTGAAGTGAAATGTTTTCATTGTTTTATTTCTTCCCTTAACAGGAATGTGGTGGGAGAAAATAAATAGCACACATATGATAGGGATTTAGAAGAGAGAGCACCATGATTGTGAGAGTCTCATTATGGTTAATACTTCCAGTACTTGCGGCTCATTAAATCAGACATTTCCACTCAGCAGATGAATCATACGCAACTGATTAACCACTTGGGAAAATTCAAGAATTTTAGATCATTTAAAAGTAGGATTATCACTTTAACCAATTCTACCGGCAAAACTCCTTTCACCTACTTCTGACTGCAATGGAGCGTAACTGATCAACACAGTGCAAACTTTACCAGGGTTTAAAACGATAACTCTCATTCTAAGGCTCCTGCAATCCTTCCAGTGTGTTACTGTATTCATACAACAGGGGGAATTCTCTTTTCGCTTGCCCCCTGCAGGGAGGTCAGAGGTCAGGGTCAGTTTACAGAACAGCGTCCCTGAAGCTGGTATGGATTTAGTGTCTTACTCAAACTCAAGGACACTTTCAGCAGGGCAGATGCGTGCCAAGACGGGACTTGAACCCGGATCGTCCAGCTGAAAGATTGTCTCTCTAACCACTAGGCCATACCACACTCCATTCTGATTTCAAGGACTCCTATTTTTTTCCAGATCGATAAGCTGAAGATATAACGGGCCCTTGGTATTCTGACGCCGATGATTGTCGCTGACTTTTGAAGACATTGTTTGAGAATGTTTATAACAGTATTTCACATGTACATCTGGCATAGTGTGCAAGGCTGCCAGCAATCCTAAAATGCAAGCTAGTATCTTAATAGGAAATACCGCTCAATTCAAGAATTCGCCTGTGCTATTTCTCTGACCTACGCCAGCCAAATCAATACAAATCTGTATTGAAAAAAGCTAAAAAATAAAAATTACAAAAAATCACAGAACTATGCCTTTAATCTCTGATATACAACTCTAAGCTGATCTATGATAATGAGGGGGAGACACTCTTTGTGGACTCATTGAAAGCTCGAATGAGATTCCACAACCAT
>OMLI01101689.1:2613-16267 GCA_900302605.1 Rondeletia loricata
CCACAAACTCCTTCATTTCTTAGGGGAACAGAAGGTTATGACCAGTAAATGGGTAGTCGAAGCCTTTTCGCACAAAACAGCCGCTGGCAAGACAGCAGTCGGTGAGCAAAAGCAGCCCTGTGTGTGTGTGTGTACGAGTGTGTAGATGCAGGCGGATGGGTGGTGAGTGTGTTTGCCTGTGTACTCTCCTGTGTAAGAGTGGCATTGGCTGGACCTCGTCCCCCTGTTCTCTGGCCATGCTGTGCACAAGCAGACAGCTCGCTTAAAGCAGCGCCAGCTCAGTGCCTTGATATGTTTTGACAGAGGAGGCATTACCGCGGCTCTCCACTCCCATCTGCAGCACGGGGCGCGGAAGCGAGGCGTGACCGGTGATTATGGAGCATTAGGGGAGGCCTGGCCGCTCAGCAAGCCCCCTCCTAGTTTATCGGACCCGTCAGCAGCTCTGGTGTCTCCTCGCAGGCCTGCTGAGTGTGAGGGACACAGGAAGGACTGGAGCTCACTGTTTAAAGTCACAATGAAATAAAAAATATATATTTTCTATCAAAATCCCATTACTTTGACTATTTTTTGTGGTTATTTTTAGTGGTTACTTCCAGTAGGCATACATATACATCAAAACTCCAACCAATAATACATTCACAGATACATTTTTGTCCCACCCCAACATCCAGTTTGAACCGGAAATACATAGAATTTCAGAAGCAAGACGCCATGAAAAAACGCTGTTTCCTTGTGACTTTAAGTGTCCAATGTACTCAGTCCAAAGTCACTTGAGGGACATGATGCATTTGTCAATTTGTCATTCTGCACAAATGACAAATACATATAAATACATATGATTCAGATCTTTGTCTAGCATCTACATATTAGATTAGATTTGCTACACTTTATTCAAATCCTCTTGTTGCCCTCTGGTTGGGGTGCAGCAGGGTCAACCAGCTAGTGTGACGCCCCTTGAAGAGGCAGGAGTTAACGATACTTTGACCTCACAGGAGATCAAACCCTCGACCCCCTGCAGCTGGGGGACAACCTCACTGACTGCAAGGCTATACTGCCATCTGTATATCTTCATATATACAGTACATGTACCATATCCAACATTGGCTGATGCCTGTTCCCTCACATGGTGCAGTTCCCTCCTTCACCACAAGGTGGCTGTATACTCTCAGATCTGTGCTTCTCTGTGCTGTGCACCTGTTTCCTGTCCTCATATACTGTATACCACCTTTAAAAAAAAAAAAAAAAACAGTCCAGTATAACCAGTCCAGTATAACACACAGACCACAAAGACAATCTCTTCCAGAGCAGATTAGCTAAAATACCACAAACCCACAGGATATGCTGTTTATTGATCAGTTTATGTCCCATGCAAGGCCAAGTCATTACAGTAACTGCAGTATTAGGATAATGCTGTCGGGCAGTTAGGGTGGGAGTGGAGGTGGATGTTGCCCTAAATGGTTTTGGACCTTTATTCATCCAGACAAAGTGGACTGACAGCTGCGCCTTGCTTCATAGTTACACAGGAGCTGCCCAGTAGCCTACAACCAGAGTCTGTCTGTGGGCCGCTAAGCTGCTCCACTGGAACAGCCGGGGGTTAAATGCCTTGCTCAAGGGAACGTCGACAGTCGCTGTTCAGGGAAAGAGAGTTTTTCATTCACTTATACCTCCCAGATTTTGCCAGTCGGCCGAGGATTCAAATGGACAACCCTCTGTTCACAGGCCCGCCTCTCTAACCTCAAGGTTATGTGTTTCATGTAGGTTGTGCTCAAGATGTGGCATGTAATGAAACTGTAGGCCTGATGTAGTGTGTGTGTGTGTGTGTGTGTGTGTGTGTGTGTGTGTTCCCTGAATGCAAACCGGCATGCTGATGGTGTGTTTGTCTAGAGGACACCGGCTCATCTGTCTGTGGCTGCTCTTCCATCTTAGAGTCATCGCCTCTTGAATTGTTACCAAGACCATGATCCCTGTGTCTTTAAAGAAAACATCCATAGTGATTCAGTTCCTGAGAAGCATGAGGTTCTGGGTCTAAAGAGCTCTCCAGCTTCTGTCCTCTGGCCGCTGATGGACAGGATGGGGAGGCGGATGATTGGCAGGCTGGCTGAGGATGTCTGGTCAGAGAACCTTTAACCATCTCGCCAGTATATGTAAACCCGTCGGGGAGCCCGTGCAGTCCGGGGTTGGCTGGATGGGTTGACGTTACAGAGTGACGAAGCTTTGGACGCATACGGGACCTCAGCCTCCCAGGGATGCGGGATGGAGGAGAGGAGTGACCATGAGAACAGCTGATGTTCCCCTCGGTGTGTCTGAGGATCCCGTGATGCGGCAGGGAGGGAGAAGCTCTTCCTCGGTCTTCTAGAGGAGGCGCCGGTCCCTGCAGCCTGTCGTGAGACCAGGACGCACACACACACGCACACACACACGCACACGCACACGCACACGCACACGCACACACCGGCTCTGCTGGAGGGACTAATGGCAGGCGCGAAACTGACGCCGTCGCCCTCGGAGATCGACCCGGACGTCAGGACGGAGGCTCGGAAAAGCCCGGAGCCCACCTGGGTCAACCCCTCGATGTCTGTCCGGACCATGGGCTCCTTCGGGAGCGATGCCGGCCAAAGGTACAGCTGATTCCGCAGATCCGCACCAGGTCGCATGTTTCTGAATGCAGCTCGTTTGCAAAACCTGCAGCATCCGCGACATATCGGCTGGTATGTTGCCGGGAGCGCATGGTGCATAAAGTCCGTCTCTGTTATCATCCTTCGGCCGATCAATATTCCATTATTCCATTATGGTTAACTCTATCCAGACATTAATTGATGTTGCCCATGCGACATAATCGTTGCGCACCGGGTGGCAGCCTAGATATTAACATTAAAACACACAGTGCGCCTTTTTATGATGACAGAGAGAGAGAGAGTGGCACAAATGTGACGGTCTCTTCTGCCGTCAGTCAGTTTCCTCTCAGCATCAATGGGATTCAGTTTACGGCTGCAGTGTTTATTATTACATAATTCGGCGCGTGCTGCATTGCAATGACAGTTTTATGAATCCTATAATGATCCTGGAGAAGAGAGAGAGAGGGGGGATGTTATTCTGAGATGATGGAAACCATATTGTGTTGATTTCATGTGGCTGAGGGAAAAAAAATCAAATGCAAACCAGGGGAGACTGTGTGACCCCAGAACTGCAGAGTAACCTGTAGTTCTATATGCTATTAGATGGTGGTTTGGGTGAAATGAGCTGACCTAATAACTGAGGGAGACAGCGCCTTTTCCCTTTGGACAGAGACAGAGAGAGAAAAGCAACTTATCTGCAGAAATTCTGCCATTAAAGCTCAGATTCACACTTCAGACCCCCACAGCACAGCCACTATGTTGTCGGTGCAGACTAGTGTGTTCAGTCTCTCAGTATTTACAGCACACATTTTTCTTGTCAATATTCATTCATCGGGCATTGACTTTTTCAGTTATGTTTGTCACCAGAAATCTAGTCACTGAATCATGCTGCATTTGCTAATATCACAGGCGTTCTTTAAGTAGGATAACATGGAAATGTCAACTGCACTGTAATTATGTACAATCATACATTATTATTTAGAATAATCACAGAACGTCGGCATGCCAGACGTTTTGAAACATTTAATGTAGAATGTCCATGTAGTTTAAAATAGTCGAGATGTCGATATGTGATGCAAAAAAATGCAGTAAAATACATTTGTTTCTCAAATAATCAAGACTAATCCGGATGATTAATAATTGTGATCTGCACAATATCTAGCAAAGTGACGAAGATCATCATTTTAGTCATAATCGCGAAGCTCTGCTGTGAAGTCCCTTTTAAATATGAGATATGAAATATGAATGAAGTGGTTGCTCAGCCTCCCTCACTAGGCATTATCATTTCCCCATTGATAATAGAGAATTCAGCGCTGCATTAAGTCCACCCCAAATATCTCAGCACCATCCAATTTTCCTCTTTCAATTGAAGTTCCCCAAAAAGTGCGCCTCTGCAATGCCTTCCCCCTGGAGCAAAACGTCTCTTCTGCTGAATCTGCTTAGTTCCTGTTGCGTTGGACAGACAGACCTGGAAGGATGTCAGTGTGTTACAGAGTCAGGGAAGCCGTCCCAAACCCAGATACATGCAGGCGGCATAGGAACAGTTTCCCCCAGGATTTCAGCCTTGAGATGACACCGATTGGGGAGCTAAGAGCGATCTGGCTGGCGCTCTCATCATCGCAACTAGCAGGAAATACACGGTGGTCATGATAATAGTGCAAATAGTGATACTGAAAATAATGCTAGTGATGATGACGCCGATGATGATGATGATGATGATGAAGCTGGTGGTGTTGCTGGTGCAGGTGATGGTGGTGATGGTGGCAGGTCTCTTAGTTGGAGTGTGATCAGAAGCTCAGCCTTGTATACTCACAGAAAGCCTACGAGTCAGCTGCCCACTGGTGCAAGCAGGCTGGGAGGAGAGAAAATTGGCTGTCGGCGCTGTGAAATTGAACAATGTTGACTGCAGTAGGATTGCAATACCGGACCGTTTGTGTGGGGATCTAATACACAGTGTCAGCAAGCGGCTGAGGCTGCAAGTGTTTAAAATCCAATTTATCCTCGCTAAAGTATGTTTGAATCTCTACGAATTCAGTGTTATTCCCACGCACCAGGGCACTTCTGACCAGTATAGGTGAATATTGCTGATGGCTTAGTTCGCTGATATGACGCATGCCACATAGTTGCATTTATATGGTTTCAAATCCAGGTTCATGCTCTCTCTACCCACTAAATATCTTATCTAACCTACGATATATCACAAATATGTCAAAATGCTATAGGTTGCTTGCATTATTCTATTATTTTTATGTTATTCTATATTATTTATACTATGTGCAACATCAGCCCGGAGCCTCTGCCTGTCCTCCCCAGCCACCATCCAGGCTGACAGGATGCTGTACAGGAAGCAGAGAGCTTTCTGGGTTGTGAAATGTGATCAGCGTGGGATTTGTGTCCAGCGGGCCAGAGAATGATGGGAGGATAGGGAGGGAGGAGTGAGAGAATCAATAATCTGGACCGTCGCCACGAAGCACGCCACATCCCATATATTTATTTATTACTGTATAAGTTACAGCACCCGGGAAGCCCCTTGATGTGGGCGTGTACGATATCCTGTAGACGGTATGGACAGCTCAATACTTCAGGCTGTAAAGAGGCTAAATGAGACGGATTGAACATCTTTGGAAACAGAATGGAAAACTCGCTCAGATTTATTTGGGCTTCACACACCTGTGCCACCGCTGTGGGAACGCGTTTGGTTAGGGGTGTTGGCAATGAATCTGAGATTTAAAGCTCAGTGAGAGCCATACGTCTCTCCAGGGTTAGATCAATATATTATACGTCAGGTTGATATTGGCCTTTTTATTAAATATTGGATATCGGATACCTTTTTTCAAATTAGGTCATCGTTTAAATGTCTTAATATATCACAATTCCCCCTACCACCAATAGGTGTGGTAGGTCACCCTGCCTTAGAGCTGCTAACCCACCTAAAATAAAAAAATTTGGGGGGCATTTTGCCTTTATTAGACAGTTTTAAGTCAAGAGAGACGGAAAACATTGGCAGAGAAAGTGGGATGACTTGGCTGGATTTGATCCCAGGACATTGTGGGTACATGGTAAAGCCAACTGAGCCACCAGGACACCAAAAATAACTTTAGTCTCAATAGTCTGGGTTTCATTGGAGGGTTTTAGTGTTACATGATGGTCTAAATGCTGTTTCAGAGGCTTTTCTATGGTGGCCGCTAGGGGCAAATGCACTGCAAATAGCGGAAACACAAGCAAAAGCACAAAACTGAACCGAAGTACATGAGATTCCCTCATAATCAGGTCAGTGCCAGACACTCTGAACTGGGTTTAATTGCGAATCCTCCAGTGGCCCAAGCAGGCTTTAGATTCAGGCCTCCCCTACTCCCACACGCCTTCTTGTCATCCTACGGCTGGCACTTAAATACAGTTATCCTCTTCGGACGGTGTAGCGCCCCTCTTATGCCGTAGGCGCATTGAAGAGTGATGTTAGTATCAGCAGCGAATATACTATTTAGCCTCAATCCACCTTTTGGGGTTCCACTCAACATAGTAAAGTAAGAGCTACGTTGGGTAATCTTGGATAATCTGCACCGTATCGGTTGGTGTAAGTCATAGTCAGTCAGGATACACTGACATGCTTAGTAGAGAGCTCTTATGAAATGCTGTTATCACTTGTACACACAGCAGAGGTACACATGTACCTTTGCAGTCATGTGACCTCCATCCACCCCTAACCTGCACAAACACACATACAGAGAGCATCTCTGTATCGGCCATTACAATTTCCTTACAGGGCAGGATGCATGTCCTTGTGCTTTGTTGTATGTAATTGGCAACGCAGCTGATGGATATCTTGCTCTTAATAGGTATGATGTCAATTACGTGCACTAGTAAAGACTGGTCATATTTTGGACTAGGAGAACTCTCGGTACCTATGTGACGTGTCAGGTAGGGGAATTGTAGTTTTGGGGCGGTGCTGGCAAGCTTCCCGGTACAGGAAGTAGATTGAAAACTACAAATCCCATTCATCCTTGAAACTACTGCAGAGATCCATGTGGCGCCCCCCATGTTTATCCGGAGAGTCCTTGAGGACAGTTCTCTCAGCTAATGTAAGTGAAAGCGTACTTTGATTGAAAGTGCCGGTCATGTTTGGCTCTCCAGATCTGCCGTCGAGAGGTGAGGATCCATTTCCTCCTGCGTTGTATGCTCCTTTATCATCAACAGAGTAAGACAAGTTAGGCAGTAGGATGCCAAGTGCATGAATATTAGGATTAGTGAAACTTTCCAGCAGTTCTTTGTGTTGTGTTGACAGGACAGAGAGAGAGAGACAGAGTCAGTGTGTGATTTGGTAACAGCCTCTCAACAGTAGTAAGCTAATGGAGGCGAAGGGAACATCGGTTTATCTTAGCCTCTTCTGTACTGCTAAAGCTCTTAACAGCCCAGATGGCATCTTTATGGTTCATTGTGGTGATGAATGTGTTGTCGAGCAATCACCAAACCGGCACTCAGATCACAGCAGAGGAGTCGATACAGAGCTTGTTTCCAAAATGCGATATCCACCTTTTGAAAAAACGAGGAAGGAAATGATGTCTTAATTATTATTAGTATTGGTAGAGAGTAAGCAGAATGAACAGAACAGGCATTTGTCTTTGGTCAAAACTCTGCTAAACGGTATTTGACGGTAATTGAGTCTCGGGGACTGTAATAATCGACCGTTAGTGCAATGTTGGCGGAGTCGTGAAAAGGTTTGTCCTGATTTGTTTAAAACCCGAGCGGCACCGGTCCTCTCATGTGGCCCGACTACTTCCTGCATCTAATGGACATCCCGTTAATCCCTTAAGCGAGGCGTGAATGGGATGACGACTGTCAGACGGTTGTCAGAAACGTTTCAACTAGGACTGCCAAGTAATGACGTTCTTATGACACAGATCTCTTCAGTGCAAGCCAATATTAAAGCTACGAAACAGTACACTGCATTGTTTTATCAAACAAACCTACTGTTCGATTCTCTGTGGTCAAAGACTAAATAAAGAAAATGTATATTCATGTTTAAAATCCTACAACTTCCATGGTTCAGTTTTCAAAGGGAGTCGTCGCACTCCAGCGCTGACTTCATTTGTTCTTCATCGGATCATGCTGTATGTTCAACCTTTGACCCCTGGCCCCCCAGGCATTATCCATCTTTGTCAGCCATCGAAATCAATATTTGGATACGTCTCTGTCTGTCGGTTTCTCCAATGTAACGCACTCCCCTCTCTTCGTGGTCATCTCAACATGGCTGCCAGTGAGATTGGCCAAGAGGGTGTGTCCACTGCTCCCCTGTGGTTTGCATTTAGTGTTCCATCTGTTCTTCAGTCAGTTGAAGTGAAGCGCTGTTTCTGATTCACCTAATGTGTAGCTTTGGCCTCGCATGTGCCCTGTGAAAGCATGCCTCCAAACCCTTATTCTACTCCTAGCCTGAACGTCCTCAAGATCTGCTACAATTTGCTCGCATTTACTTGTATCTTGAGTCTGAAGCCGACCCATTAAAAACCTTGGTAGGAAATGTCGACCACAGACCGTGCAGCAGGAAGCAGCTGGTCAAAAGACACAAAACAGATAGATGTGAAAAATAGACACTCAAAAGTTCAGTTTCGTTGTTCAAATCGACTTTGAAAGTCTCCGAAATGGAAAACTCCTTGTCCGTGTCCACTGATTGCCTCTAGCACACGCAGATCACATTTCAGAGTGACACATGGATCAAACAAACGCAATAAACCCAATCAATAGCTTTGTATGATACAGCGTTGTGGCCTTGTATGTTAGGATTTGCATGTTTGGTCCGCTTCTTGCTGCACAGTATTCGGTCAAAGATTTCCCTCGGGGTTTTGAACGTGTTGCATTCGGACTCAAGATGCAAGTGAAAATGCAAATAAATTGCGGTGGCATCTTGAGGCCGTTCGGGCTATTCCCCTCCCCTTCTCTTCCCTGCTGTCTCGTCCCTTCTCTCTCCTAACCTGTGCCTATCTGTGTCCATGTGTGCTGCGTCCAGGTATCAGGAGGAGTACAGTATGGACTCAACCAACGCCCAGTAAGTCCCTGGCAGCATCATGCTTGCATGGCATGGAATGTGTCTGCAATGGTAATTGTGCACGGGACAGATTGGGACATTTGTCATGGTTGTGAGCACCAAAGCACACAGTACTGTTCACTTTGGGAATTTGCACATGTTGGACATAATGCCTTGATTGTGTTTGGGGGTTATATTACCTTTTTCTGAGAGTCTCAAGTAGAATACAGAAGGATTGGATTGAATTGGATCGGAAAGTTCTGGCTACCTTTTCACCGGTTATTGTGACAAAAACGTAAACATTTCGATCCAACATAGATCTTTGTCAGATCCTATCCTTGTCATAATAAATGGTGAAAAGGCAGCCAACAGTTTGTGTTTTTATCACGTTCACTCAACCCAGCACCTTGACTAAATGTTCACACCAATCCTCACTTTGTACATGTTCCTGTAGTGCTGCAAAGCCCAGCACCAGATCAGGAGGTCTGAGCCTGTGGCATCAGTCACTTGAGTTGAGATGAGAGAGTCTTTAGAAAAACTACAACCCACAGATTATAGGATATCAGTGGCATATAACATTAACATGTTTGTTTTTTTAGATCAATTCATCTCTGCAATCACCAGCAGTATGATAAGCAGGTTTCTTAACGTGCATGCTCTCGTGTCAGCGGTCACCGTAAGCGAGCGGTGTCGTGTTTAATGGGGTTGTGCTGCTGTCGGGGGAAATGAAGTGTGCTCTTTGGGGATGTGGTAAGTGGTGAGCTACAAACATCTGTCGGCATGAGAGTGTTTCCTCCGTCACTCACTGTTTCTCCACTTTCATGGCAATTCTATAAGTACGGATTCTGGCTGAGTATACAGTATATTGCTTTTGTATGAGCTCAAGTTGTCTTGTCACCTAACGCACAATACCAAAGGGGTCCCTCGATCTTTATTTAACGGTGTGAGCTTTTTAACACAAAACACTGCATATCAACACATTTTAAAAAGAAAGAAATCCACCCTAAAACACTGTAACACCTTTAAAAAAACAGCTATTGGTGATGTACCTTGAATTCCCGGGCCCGTTTTGTTGTTTGGTGGTGTATTTTTCTTATTCCCGTGGATAACTGCCCAAAGATGACATTACGCTGAGATACTTCCAGTGCAGCAATAATGGCAGCAGAAGCAGATAGCAGAGTAAATTGCAGCTATCTTTCACATCAACAGTAAACATCATGTTTTGGTGTCAGTCCCTCAGAATCAAAGAGCAAGAGCTTCTTTCTAGACGCAACATTTTGCACCGACATTCAACAATCATACAGGGAGAAATCCATAGTAGAAGAGACAGAGATCAAAAACATTTTAATGAACTGTATCACATTCATATTTAGAATTAAAGCGGTCTCTCTGTAAAACCTGATCCGTCATTTGACTGTTGTGTCGCTCTCAGTAGCGCTTTTGCAATTTTTTTGAATTGGAATAAAATAGCTGCGCTTTACTTTGAAATGGGTCAAATTTTCAGTGTAAAATGTTGGTGAAAGTTGCTTCTGCTTCAGCCAAAACACTATTATCAGATTAATTAATTATTCTCTTTCAAAACAATGAACCATATTACTGTATTTCCTAGTCTTACTGTAAAGATGAGATTAGATTAGACTGATTAGATTCAGTCAGTTGTTTTTGTTCTAGTTGTTGCTGTTGTTGTTGTTGTTGTTGTTAAGTATTCAAATGTGGATATACTGTAAATTGATTTGATGATAGAACCAATTCACATTCAGATAGCTATATTCATCAGGAGAAAGGCTTTACAAGGTCTTAGTATCACTGAGTGTAGTGGAGCAGAGAATGTCACCGGCATCTCTCAACACAAGGTGGATTTTAGTTCAAGGATACCACGTGAAGCTCTTAGTGAGTACTCTCAAACCTCCATGCTCCATTTAAAGTTTTTGAGAGTCCTTGTACTTTGTTCCAGGGCAATTGTTTGCATATTAAACGTCATGTCCATGTCCTGGAGCGGTCTAGTTTTGATCTGTTTCTGCCACTCATGTCATTTCCTTACGCGTGGAAAAGGCCTCTTTGGCTTTCCACAGTTCCTTTCTTAGGTACCCGTTCTTTTTTTGTTGTGTCTCATGTCCTTCATTCTCAGGCAAAAGGACTTTCAGTTTGTCTGCCATTTTCTGAGCCTACCAAACTATTTATAGTTTCAGAGGCGATGAGATCTTTCTTTTATATACTGTATGTTCCTGAGAGAGAATGATGCTTAGCAAGCAGATCCTCATAAACTCTCTAGAGCCTTTTTACTTGGCCTCAAGGTTGCCATCATCCATCTGTGAGCCTCCAGAGTTCAGGCTCCTCCTTGCTGAGGTCCCACCCCGGGATGTCCACCGGATGCGGCTGCGTCTCGTTCCGGCTGCGACGCGGGTGCGTTCCGTCCTACCCGCGGTTGCAATGTACACAGAACGTGTTTCAGAAGCGGAGCGTCTTCAAGCAGATTTTGTGTTGTTTTGTTCCGTTTTCCTTGGTTTCTTCTTGGTACTTCTCCACTTCCAAAATAAACCTCTCGTCCTCCATCTTCACTTCACATTCCATGTAGGCTACTGCAGTATTTCTGACTGTGAGCCTGAGAGACTGAGACTCGAGCCAGTGCGGCAAAAATAGACCAGAGACGCGAGTGACACGCGAACGCGTCTGGTGGACATTGAAACACTGGATAGAACGGTCGCGATCAGCTCTGGCAGCCACGACGCAGCCGCATCCGGTGGACGTCCCGGGTCAGTGTGGTACCTCTCACACAGTAGAGCCTTAAGCTCTGCAGGAATCTACACGCTGGTTTGGATCTCTTAAATAGCCTCTCACAGCATTCCTGCCTCTCTTGCAGGGTAAGATCTTAAGAACTCAGAAATCTGACATCCCCTGTAGAGCTAGAGTCTTCTGATTGGGTTTCTCTTCCAAAATACTCAAACAAACACAGCCTGCTAAAGCCTCTTGAGTCAACCTGGAGTTTTTTTATTTGGCTTTTCATTGAAACCTCAGAGTCCAGTACTTTTGGCTCTTTGGCCCTTTGAGGACAGAAGTGAATGAACTGGCCTTTGCCAAGGACTGACCTATCCAGCTACCTTGGGTAGCAGGGTGGCCTCATGGTTAGAGAGACAATCCTGTAACCTTTCCCTTATGACCCTGGCTGAAATATTCTTGCACTAAGACCCCAGGCAGCTAACCATGCACTCAAACCTTGCTGTGGAGGAGTCTGGTGAAAATATGGTTTTCTACAGAGCTACAGAGTATCACAAAAGAAACTCGGTCTCCTTCTTTCGTCCGCTAAAATCGTCATCACTCAGCAAGACGGCGAGGGAGGAACGAAGATTGATCTACTTGCTCGGCAATGGAAAGGGATGTATTCTTATTACAACTGCACATTTATACCACGAGGCTGACCATGACAGACATGCAACAGCTGCTTTGAACTACCTTATTCTCAGTGTAAGGCTGTCTCCTCTGGAGATACAGAGGATTCACTCATATTGTGCGAATGACCTTCTTGTGAGCATTCAGTCGAGCCAGCAAGGCATCACTGCTCTTTGAATAGCTGGCGGTTGCGTAGCGACCGATGCGAAACAACACCAAGTCCAGTTGTGAAAGATTAACTGAATGAATATTCATATTGCCACTGTTGCCCGTTGGTAAGTGCAGTATCTTCACAGAGTTAGTAAAAACAGAATGAGCCATCTGCAGAGTGATTCATTTAGAAACTGATCCAGACCAAATTGAACTATATTAAATTCTACTGCAGTGCACTATGCTCTGGGACATATTCAGTGTGGTAGAACACAGTGCTACAGCTGACAGTACAATATGTCACCACAGATTATTGTACACCGATCGCTAGAGTCAGATGTGATACTTAGCAAGGCAGTAAAAATCATTCCCCATCCATTACACCGTGGGAAGTGTTAGAAGTAGCTTGGCTACAGCTGGCTGATCAGAAACCGAGAATAACAGAGAGATCTCCACAGCCTTTGACTATTCATGTCTGTTCATGATATTTTTTGAAGTCCCGACTGCTTTTACATCAGACATTATTCCTGCTCCAACTGTTTACTTTGTCAGAGGGGTAATAGAGCAAGCCTGAGATCAGAGAAATGCAAAATATATATTCAGCGTGTGGCGGGAAAGAGCGATACTGTGCTGTTGTTATTCTATTTACAAGAGAAGATGAGGTATTAATGACAAATGGTCTAAGCTCAGAGGGACTTTGTGCGTCTCCTGTCCCCCGAAGCCTGGACCTTATCGTAGTCCATTACACAAGGGCTACTTCCATCCCCGCAACCTGATTGGTCAAAGACAACTGTGCTGATAATTCCCACATCGGTTGCTATGCCAACTCTCGTGGTAACCAGGGAGTTAGTTATCCATATTTCTTGTTTTCTCCTGTTTTTTATTCTCATGTACGTTGAAGAAAACTTTTGAAACGTTTTTCTTGTAACCGTCATATAAAACCCATAATTCCCAAGAGGTCATGGAGGTCATGGGGGTCATGAGGTCACATTATGGGGACTTTGGTGCTGCCGACAATACTCTGCTACGCCTTTTACATCACCTATTGCATCACCGTCATATACCCACACTCAGAATAAAGAATGCCATCTCGGGTGTTATTACTATATTAAGAGATGAAATGCAGGAAGTGATTGGTGTTTCATAGGTCAGATCAAGTGTCTGCAGCTTGGCTAACGTCTAGCCAGTCGTGCTGAACGCACTTTGTATTGTAGCATCAATCCATCATCTCAGGATTGACGTGTTTTGCAGCTTCCTCCCACAGTTTCCATAAGCATTTTATCCTCATTGATGTTACGTTCACTGATACCGCGCGCGCGTATGTGTGTGTGTGTGTGTGTGTGTGTGTGTGTGTGTGTGCAGCTGGTTGGGTCATTGTTGTGCTTGGTCTTTAGTGTAGGATAATGATGGGGTTCTGCCGTGAAATACAAAGGGAACAATACCATAATATTATATTACAAGAGGCGACATCATGTTGCTGCCT
>OMLI01101692.1:0-10031 GCA_900302605.1 Rondeletia loricata
CATTTATATGGGAACATATATATATTGACTATCCTCTTGGGAGGAATCAGTGTGGACTGTGGGGGTGAGCTTGGGAGAGCTTCTGTCAGTGTGTAAGTGCATTTTGTTGTCCTGTGTTTTGTTTTGTTATGTGTATTGTATGTTATGTATTTTATGTTAAGGACCCCCTCGAAAACGAGATAACATATCTCAAGGGGTTTATCCTTCAAATAAATTTCAAATGTTGGTGTCTATGTTCTTGTCACTTAACAAGTAAGCTGACCAATGGGCCAATATCCCCTAAACTCGGTGTACTCCTTTAAAAGACAGAGGGACAAATCACTTGAGCACAAAGGCACAAACTTAATCCCAAAATATAACAAGTGTCTGCGAAGAAAAATAACCCAAAATGTCACAGTGGCCCTGCAGAACATAATGATAGGAATATCAACACCTGGACATTGTCTCTAACATCTGGCTACTGCATCCCCCCTTTGGTTAAATAATGGATAAAAACAATATTGGTTACATTTAAAGCTGCACTGTGGTTCATCTGAGGAGGAAAGGCTCGTCTTTTACGACTCTTTTTGTAGGAGACAACAGAAATGACAAACGGTCATTTTTGCAGCACTAGTGTATTGCAAACTTTGCAGCTGCTGTGAACGCTACAGTGACTCCTTCACTATGGAGGGTGACTGGTGAGAACACACGGTAAGGGTTGCCTTTACAGCTGGCTGAGTGTGGCTGAGATCCGATCTCAGAAACTACTGGTACGCTTGTGAGAGATTATTATCTGGTGACTTCCCAACATTTTCCATACGATGACAGGGTTTTCACAGAGAAACTCCTTTCTAGATAATACTGCAGTGTTAGTGGAATATGATACACTAAGTTATTTGTCGGTGTGTTTTGATGTGCCATGGTGGAAGCTTAATGAAGCAGGCATCAAGGTAATGAATAAAACAGGTTTGTGTTTTAGTTGATTATAATATATAATATTAATTTGAGTTGTTTTCCTTCACTAACAGCTCGCTGTGCCTCTTGAGGTCAATAAGGAATGCTAAGTTCAAGTTCAAGTAGTTTATTGTCATATGCATTAAAAAAGCAGTGCATTCCAATGCAATGAAAAACTCTGGATAAAAATACCACATGTCAATCTATACAATATGCACCATATAACAATGCCAATGAGCCATTATAGGGAAATTAAAGGACACAGTGTGACAAGACAAGAAGAGACAGAACTAAGGTGCCCTGAATGGACAATGTTGAAGCACTGGTACTTTTAACAAATATACTATAAGGTTCTTTTTCTTTTATATTTATTTTAATATTTCCAATAAGCCAAGGTGGATACATAAAGTAAAGTAGCTCCATCTGCTATTCTTAAAATAAAGAAGAGAGCATTACTGAGATACACATGAAACACAATACTCAGGAAATGACTGAAAGGGATTCATTGACATTTTGAATTTCATTTGGTTATTTGTCTTCACGAAGCATGTTCAGCTAGTTTTCACTGACGCGAGCTATTTTAGGGCGATTACAGGGTGAATGTAGAGACTTAAAAAACGATTACGTCACCGGGTGCTGAGATTTCTGGCTTTCAAAACTCACTTTCTGGCTCATACTCTGTTTTGGAACCAAAACTCCCTGCCCACTGGCGTTCCAAGACACTTCCCACCACCTACTGGCATTTTTAACCACTCAACAATGGAGGACGGTGCTGCAAGCGAGCGACTGGCTCAGACGTTTCAGGCTAAAAAGCCTCGTTCTCAAGCCAAAAAACCAAATGCCAAAGCAGCATTATTATTCCAGTATTTAGCGTGGTGATATTTCTCTTCACTAGACGTTTCTGTTGGATCTCTGCTCTGCTTATTGTTTGTGTCAGTTACAGGCCACCGTAGCTCAAGGGGATGGGAGAGGTGTGTGTGTGTGTGTGTGTGTGTGGTCGTCAATAACGGTCATAGATTACTTAATGACCCTTATCCTAATCCACACTTACTCCAGTTTAGTGGCCAACAGTACAAGACTGGTTGTACTGGGAAGCTTCCATGTATAAATGAGTGTAACTGTGTTAAAGTCGGATGTTGCTAAGAAAGAGCAAATTTTTCTCATTTTCCAAATTTTCCTGGCTAAATAGAAGTTAAAGAAAATCTGTGTACTTAAATCCTGATTGGAAATTGATTGGTTTACAGTGAATGTAATGACAGGTGAAGGGGAAGTGATCTTTTTAAAATAAGTTTATTGATACAGTTTAGATTGCAACTAAATTCATAAATACAAACTGTATACAGAAAGAATAATACATTTAAGATCGTTAACATAATTCATTGCATTATTACAACGCGCTCTATATCCATTTGTTTTGCATAGAAGGTGCAAGGATCCTCTCTGCTTACATCATGAAGAAGAAAACAAAATGTTACACCTAGATGAGTTAGAACAACCTGTCAGTCTTCGCAAAAATGTGTTCAACAACAAATTAGATTCTGAAACTCACAATTCTCAGAAGAGAGGATTTGAATTTAAGGAAAAAACTTTTTTTTTTTCACCACACCGGTAAAATCACAACGCTATAACCAGTGACAATTAGTTCTTTGTGTTTGGCGTAACAGTGTGAACAGTAGAAAATCTCTCCTCATATGAAACATGTGGAATATGACAGAATGACAACGTAAGCACCAGATTCAGTCCTCCGCTGCGTTTTGTGCTCCGCTGATTCGCCGCCGTTCAGATTACCCTCAGAACATGACTCAGCACATTTTTGTGAAGCCAAGAACAAAAAAACAAAAAAACACATTACCACACCGCTATCAATCAATATTGTAAATAATTCTTAGCATTTGTTTTAACCGGTTTGGAGTACGAGATGCGTGTGATTTACCATTTCAGGACGATTCATACCACATCAGCTCAAAAGACACATATATATCTATAGATATATATCTATAGGGGCTTTTACCCAAAGGTCTTTACAGTTCCATGTGTCAAATCCCTAAACTCAGATCCCTAAACCTGGCAGTGTGAGTGCCATGCTCTACCGGACCAGGTGAGGTGTCAGTAAAATATAATGAATTGCCTTAAAATACGCGATTGTTAAAACTGTCTGGCGCTCATTGTCCAGTCCTGTTTGGTAAACCCAACCCACCTGGTACTGCTGGCAGGTCAAAACAATTTGTGAATACTATTTGACCCAATCCTGCATACTACACAAGAATGAGCAAACACACACACACACACACACACACACACACACACGGTTCTTCAAGAAATGGCTCAAACACAAAATATATTTATTTCAATCAGTTTAGTGTTTACACCCAAATCTAAATATTACAAATATATGGCACTCAAAGTCCTGCTCTCAACAAACAGCAATCTGCATTACAACTGCATTAAAAACAAATCAAATCAGTAAATAAAACGCCAAAGCTAAGCCAACATCGTTCATTAAAAACCCCTCAGTAGGCTGTTGATGGTTTGCAGCCCACCAGGCGGCGCTACAGACCAGAACCAGCATCTGAACCAGCTTCAAACCACATGGGGAGCGTTTGATATTTAAAACACGCTGATGTTAAAGGTTCCTCGAGAAACAGCACAGAAACCAAACTTACTGATCCTGTAACAAGCTCATTTATGTACCTTCCTTTAAATGTGTGTGTGTGAGACATTTAACATGCAGCTTAACATATTCATAGTTCAAGTAAAGCTGTTATTACGCTGACTTCCTCCACCTTTTCATCTTCAGATCGATCGTCCTGATTCAGCCCTTCAGGTAAGATTCTTACACAATCCCTTTTCCGATTAGCTGCTCTGTTCGCAGCTGAAGCGTGAGACGGACCGAAGCAAGTCAATAACTCACTCTCCGCTTTGGCGCCGCCGCTCTTTGTCTACGTACGAAGAAGAGTGATCGCTCCATTGAACGGCACAACTTCGCGTGAAATCGAACTCTCCCTCCCGGCGAAAGAGACTGCCGACCTTGAAACGGCCTCGGTCACGCCGTCCCTGTCGACGACGTGACGAAGTCAGATCTGTCGAGTGAGGAAACATTAATGAACACCCAATTAGTGAAAATCGAATAACCGAGGGTCACGTCGGCATGTCGAACGTGTGACGGCTGGGAGAGCGGTGGAGGATTCGGACTAATCCTGGTCACTTTCATCTCTTTGATATTGGTGATGATGAAGAGGAAGGGGAAGAGGAAGAAGATTTCAGTTTCACTCGTTTCCAGTGCAACTCAGCTTACCGCCTGGCAGATTATCTCACTTGTTTTCTGACACTGGGTAAAAGATTTAACGACTTGTTGAGATGAATATTTCCCGCGCCGTGTCAGTGGCCTGAGGTAACCCGGCGCTCGGCGAAGATTGGCTAATGAGGCGACCCGCTGAAGTCACTTCCCCCGGCAGAGACACAGATCAAACTCTCTCTCTGCAGTCTGGCCTCGCCATCATAAGCGGAGGAACGCAAAGGGGTTGCAGCTTAATCTGCTGTGGCGCCGGTTCAGTCCTCTGATGACACATGAAAACAATACAACCAGGCCTGAACGCCGTTTGGGTTGGATATAGAAGATCAAACTGAAATACGTGTCAGGAAAATGAAGTTAAAACGAGCGAGCAGGTTCTGTGTCTTATTCGCGTGGCTGCTGCCGGACAGAACCAGCTGTTGTTGGGATCGAACGTGTGACGTTCCAGTCGCGGAACGGTCTTGGAAGAACGCTTGGAAAGATGTCGTCTTTGCGATGGTAGTAGCTCGAACGTAGAAAATGCAAGAATGCAGTTTTCAGAGAGCTTTGACAATGTTCTCCAGGGGAAAAGCCTCATTAGCGCCAGACAGGAAGCCGCAGGGCGTTCGTACCCGAGCGTCTCTCCCTCTTTTCCTCCGGTGCTTTTTATTTGCTGCATTTACACACGGAGACAGTGAGCAGCATCAAACCGACTTCACACAGATGATCACTCACGTGCCTTCGGAACAACAGTGCCGTGAAGATGATGAAGACGTTAGTGAAATGGGGAAATCGGGTGAGACAGGAAAGCACTGTTTGGGTAAAACAGACAGGTTCTGTGCAGACTGCCTTCTAATAATATTCTCTGTAGATAAAGTGAAGTATTGACGAGCGCTTTATCTTTCCACTTTGTGTACGGACCTTCAGCAATGTGACAGAGTTACATCCAAACAAACAGAATACACTTTAAGTGGCAGTGTGATATACGTGTAGATGTGTGTGTGTGATATACGTGTAGATGTGTGTGTGATATACGTGTAGATGTGTGTGTGTGATATACGTGTAGATGTGTGTGTGATATACGTGTAGATGTGTGTGTGTGATATACGTGTAGATGTGTGTGTGATATACGTGTGGATGTGTGTGTGATATACGTGTGGATGACAAAATAGTAAAACTTTTACAGATTGGATCCTCTATGTTGTAGAGCAGATATCCACAATGGATATATCGTGTTTTGGAATTGAACTTCTCATATATTAACGACATGTTGCAATATATCCTGTTTTGAAAAGTAACAAAGTAATATGTTGTTCCAAACTAGATACAGAGATGGAAAATGGCTTCCTTTCTCAAAGTGTGTAACCCCCCAACTCCGCCACCACCTCCACCACCACCACCACCTCCACTCTGTATGACAGATAAAGCAGCAGATACAGAGGAGTTCAACACAGTGATGCTTGGCCTGAGGGATCCGATGGCTTTCTGTTTCTTTCAGGGTGAAGTTTCTACAGACACACCGACTTCACGGCTGTATTAGACTGTTATTTTTCATTATAACTCTTATATGGTATTAAAAAGGGGTAAAAAAGAGACGAGAGCCAGAGAGGGGATAACATACGATACAAAGGTTATTAGCGTGATTCAAACCCACGACATCACAAGTTCATCAGTGAGCGCTGATCCACCAGGACGATGCTTAGTTTTAAGTTTCGTAGCTGTCACAGGTTTATCTTAATCCTGCTCTGGCCTGTCATCATCCTAAGAAACAACAGATTGCACAAACAAACCCGCATGGGAAAAAAGGTACAATTCTCATTTTTTTTGTTTTTAGGGAAGATCCAATAACTGCTGCAATCAGTTTGAACAACGCCTTTTTATTTGGGCATCTTTGAAAACGACTCCATGAGTGGCAGTTTCAGGCTGAAGAATGAGGTGAAGCAAAATGTAAATATTCAGAGCGGACGCTACGCCTGTGTGCAGCCAGAAAAGTAATCCGCAGAGGAACAAAGGACTCGGCGTGAACATACAGGGTTGGGAAAGTTACGTATTACTGATTACCTACTTAATATTGTAATCAGCAACATAATCCACTGGGTTACTCCTGTTCTATTTATATCTACAGCCTCACAATCAAAATGTCCTTTTTCCCCTTTAACATGTCTAAGTATCACTGATTTTCTCAAAAGTATTTACACTCCGATTGACGGTGTTGTGTATAATCTGATTTGCTTGATAATCTCTTCTCAGTTCGTGTATAATCTGATCTATAATCTGATCCTGATACTGTGTCTTGTAAGTAACTGCAGTGGATTACCGTTGCTAATTTCCGTATAATCCCATTATTGTAATCCGTTTCTCCCCAACCCCGCGCATGATTTCCTTCTCTGCTGTTTTTGGTTTGTATGCTTGCTTCTCTGAGAATCCTTCAACAAGTCCTGCGGAGCAAGAGAACAAAACAGAAGCTCACTCATATAAGTACACACACAGCACACCGGGAGCGAATGCAAAGACCTCGGCCCCGACCGCAACAAACGACGACATAAGTGAAAGAAAGCGAAATGTGTTTGTGTGACGCGTCTGATCTCAGCAGGAGAGACGCGTCTGATCTCAGCAGGAGAGACGCGTCTGATCTCAGCAGGAGAGACGAGCACAGGGAGGAAAAGGCATCAAATCAAGACCAGGCGGACGTTGTATAATACATTACTGTACATGCTAACCTGATGAATAGTGATCGACGTTATTTTTTTTGACCTTTAGTATAAAAACACATAGCGATGTATATTATAAAAAAAGGGTTTCCTCTGCAAAACAGCAGTGTTTTTCTTTCGTCGGCGCGTAGCTTCCCGACGCGCGCCGACGTGGTTTATGTGCACAGTATTTACAGATACAACCGTATAAAAAGATGTATTTCTCTGGTGTACATTTATTCCAAAAAAACAAATACGTCCGTTGGGTTCCGTTTAGTTGAGAAATACGTCTGAAAGTCTAATATACGGTGACAGAAAAGCTGAGAAAAGAGAAAACACTCGAGAAACAGGAAGAAGGTGGCGAGTGGGACACTTTAAAAAAGGATGTGTCATTTTCAACATGCTAACATCTAGTTTGGGGTATATTATATGCTATTTACTGGACAATTTGATCCAAAGTGCCTGACAGTACTGAGTGTATACATTTTCAGCAGTGGGAATCAAACCCCTAACCCTGGCAGTATCAGTGCCAGTACTGCAAAGTAACACGTGTGTCGTCCCAAACTAGGGACACTGCAGTATTAAAGATAAAAATGACACATCCTTTTTAAGAGCGAGTTGTCGGACAGACACTTGACAGCAGGGGGCGCTACAGTCGGGTGTGGCAAGACAGTCTTTGCATTCCTCTACACAGAAAAAGGGGGAGATTTGTGAACTGAATGAAACCGAACTGAAATCAGAGAACATGTACTCGCTGATACCAAACAAAGTCTGTGTGATGTGCTTCTCCTTGCCACAAGTGCATTGACATAAGGCACAGGCACAGTTCCCCTCTTTCAACAGAGTGGCTCGCATTGTTTATTTGTCTTCTTCTTCTTTTTGTTTTAAATGTCCCAGTGCGAGAAACAAGTAGGGTGACCACCTCAGACGTTCCAGTAGTTTACATTTGACATTTATACAACGGGAAAAGCAAAATAGGAAAGCAAAATAAAGCACAGATCACGACAGTCAATCAACTCTCCGTTCAGTTGAAAACCGAAGGATTACACAGTATTTGGTTAAACTTCTAACAGACCAGACGTTGGGTTTCACAAAAGCGTCGTAGTGCTCGTGTTGCGTTCACGTCATGTCGGAAGAAGCGGGAGAATGGGATGACGTCTCGTTGCTACGACTCGGAAGCGTTCAGGTGTTTAACTCACATCCGAGGTCAATTGTTGTTAACAAGTTACTTTAAAATCAGCCATAAATGATCTGCGGCAGATCTTGCTCGTTTTGTAAAGTCGAGTATTAGTGTCAATATAACTGATTATTTTTATTTTTATTACCTTGGACTGCCGACATCGGTGGATTCCCTGCCATGTTTGCCGCCTGTGTTGACACACTTCCGCAATTTGTGACGGCAAGTGGGAAATATCGGAGCATACAAAAAATTCCCACATGTCCTTCTTGTAATTACCACTAGGAGGTTGACGTGAATGTTTTTTTCTCAGTCGGCGGTTCGTATTTTCGGTAAATCCGATATGACGTGAACGCAGCATCAATGAGTGTTTCTCAGCTGGCGGTTCGTGACCCAAAATTTTGTCATGATATGTTCTGACAGGGTTGCGGACAAAGAGCAACATATTGTGTCAGCTAACAGATTGAGATGCAACTTCACAGAAAAGGTCAAATGTGAGTCTCAATGCAAAGTC
Organism: Rondeletia loricata; assembly: GCA_900302605.1. Taxonomy (NCBI): domain Eukaryota; kingdom Metazoa; phylum Chordata; class Actinopteri; order Beryciformes; family Rondeletiidae; genus Rondeletia; species Rondeletia loricata. Next base: position 8,586 of record OMLI01101692.1, read on the forward strand.
GTTGTCTTCTTTGTCCCGTTGACTGCCAGCTGAAATAAAATTGTCTTTTTAGAATGGAACTGAAACTGACTTTGGCGCATTAACTTAGAAACTGAGTTGGTAATCAAATGGTCTTTGTCCCATTGACTTATGATGGAGCTGAGATAGACTTTGTCCCATTGGACTTACTATGGAACTGAGTTGACTTTTAGTACCCAGAAGTCTTAGGGAAACCCGAATCTGGTCCAAAAACAAAGAAAAGGTAACATTTTACTTGCACTGTGAGACATCATAAGCACACTAAGAGCACACACGCACATACATTACAATATATTAAACACCTGATCTGGTATAATATCTGATAAATGCCGTAAAGTTGCCTCAGAAAGTATCCGACTCCTAGAAATTTGCACCTCACGGTTATTACACCATTTTATATCATGATCCGATTCAAACGATGAATAACAGAGTCATAAAGTGCTTATAATGTGCCTGTGGTGCCTTATAATGCTTTAAGAGCAACAAGTGAAGTGTTACCGAAACACTTCAGTCATTTCAGGTGTGGTGAGCTAAAGCAGAGAGAAGAAGAAGAAGGGGAGAGGAGGGGCGGGGCGGGGTATTTGGACGGGTGGGACGTGGGTGATCACCCTAATGATTCTGCTACTGAAATCGTCTCGAGGGAAAAGGAACAGTGTCACTCTGAGAGTCTGTTCGTAAATCTCTGGAGCTTTTCCTCTCAGGCTCCTCGGAGACACTCGACCCCCCGCGGCTGTCTGTGTTCGTCAGTCTGTGTGTCAGTGTCAGTGTCAGTGTGTGTGTGTGTGTGTGTGTGTGTGTCTGTTAGGGTTAGACCGATATATTGCCGATATCTGCCCTTTATTAGATATTGAATATCGGCCAGTCAGTGTCGTCCACCTCTGATATGATGGAAGTTCATGTCATGTCAGTCTGGAAAACCAGACATGACAGTTTCCCTGCCATTGAATAGGAGTGGTGGGTCACTCTGCCTTAAAGTGCTGCTCACCCTAAAAGTATTTCATTTCTATGAGTTTCAATGGAGGTTTATTGTCCCATAATCGTCTAAATGCTGTTTGAGAGGCTTTTCCACCCTGACAAGTGACAAATTCTGGGGGAAACACTGACATCTAAAAACAAAATTGGCATAAAAATTGTCTGTGCAAAATATCGGCAGCTTCAATCCAAAAATATTGGTATCGGCCTTTAAAAACCCATATCGGTCGAACCCTAATGTCTGTCTGTGACTGTGTTTGTGTGCTCGTATATTGTCTCTGTGTGTCTGTGTAGATATCTATGTATGTTTCTCTGTGTGTGTGTGTGTGTGTCTGTATGTGTCTGTATGTGTCTGTGTGTGTCTGTGTGTGTCTGTATGTGTCTGTATGTGTCTGTATGTGTCTGTATGTGTCTGTGTGTGTCTGTATGTGTCTGTGTGTGTCTTCAGTCCTAGAG
>OMLI01101693.1:6192-16304 GCA_900302605.1 Rondeletia loricata
AAATTGCCCATAGGTTTGAGTGCAATATGATGTAGTATGTATATGATGTATAGGATGATGTAGTATGTATATGATGTAGTACGTATAGGATGATGTAGTATGTATAGGATGATGTATATGTACTTACTGTAAGTCGCTTTGGACAAAAGTGTCTGCTAAATGCCGTAATGTAATGTAACGTAATGTGAGAGAATAACAGGGTCATGAACTTTCCCAACAATGCCCTGCTGCCCTGCCCAGCTTCACTTTCCATAAAGCAGACGACCATCATTCTGCTTGGTCTCAATTTACCACCCACCAAATATTGGCAATATATATGGATCTGGAATATATTCAAAGGGATGAAATTATGTGGGATGAAAGCATGTGCATGCAATGTCAATATCTGCGTCCATGGGCGTATTGTTATAGACATTATAGCCGATCATACACATTGAGACTAATGTGTCTTCAGAAATGCAGACAAATGAAAGCAGCTGACAAACCTATGCCAATCTACAGGACCTTAAAAAACTTTTGAATCTGTCATTTGATGACTGGTTAATAATTACATTATTGATGATTGATAATTGTGTTCTGTTTGAAATTTGTTTTCAATGTCTGATTGTCAATGTATCTGCCACACAATTTTACACATTGTGTGGATAATTAAGTTGTATTCTATTCCATGGATATGCAACTTAGAGTCCACAAATTAGCAATGCATTCATCTTGATTATTTTAAATATGAACTGTTGTACTGACATATAGCCAACTTTACCTCTGAAATGAGCAAGCCAGGGTGGCTCTAGCAGGCACAGAGGCAGTCGTAGGCAAACCAGCAGCAACGGTGGTTGGGTGCATAAGAAGGAGAAGTGTTGAGAAGCCCCAGCCGGCATTGAGAAGTCCCAGCCGGCATTACAGCCGTTGCTGAATTCTCATCCACTCTTGTAATGTCCTGTGCTGTGGGGTCCAGTGTACTGAAGAGACCCAATGGTGACAGAAATATGGTAATTTTGGAATAATTTGTCAAATACACTTTGCAGCGACACCTTTTCAATAAAAGTCAGTAAGTCGGGGTTAGCTCTAATCATTACACGCCATGACAAAAGCCAACAGTGTATAAGACTAACGTTAACTAGCTTAAATGTTTAGTTACCATTCATAAGAACAAGCAAGCTCAGTACCTTTTAAAGAAATAAAAATGCCTCAATGATGTTGTAATAGTGCAACAATAGATATAGACTTTTTTTTTTTAAACAGCCAATTAGGAAAAGGGCAGGGGCATAAATGACATATAATCAACATAAAACTCTGTCCTGAGTCCAACAAGCCATCACTCATGCCAGTGCAACTTTGGGATCAACAACTATAAATGATTAAACATCTCAATGTGACTTGGGGATAAATAGATAAACAAACAAGAGCAGTCCGAGAGATTGCAAGTCGAGCCCGCCCGCATCAGTGTTTTTGCGGCATCCGGTGACCTACGACCTTGACCTTCTTTGACCTATAATTCTGAAAAAAATATCCCGCCTAGGTGCGGACATATGGTATCACCATGTGAAGTTTCATAACAATCGGTCCAGTGGTTACTGAGTTACCGTGGACACACAGACACGGTCATTACAATAGTCTCGCTTTCCCCTCCGGGGCTTGACTAATAAAGCCAATGAAAAAACAGCTAATTGGGAAAGGGGGAGGGGCTTAAATTACATCATCAATCGATAGGACACTCTCTCGAATCAAACAAGCCATCACACATCTCAACGCGGCTTTGGGATTGCTCTTATGAGTCCGACAAGGTGTCACTCATGTAAATGCGACTTTGGGACGTCGCTCCTCTCTCTCGTCATCGTATCAAACCCGCCCCATATCAGATAAACGGCTGTGATTGGCCCGGCGGTTTTTGGGGTTTCAGTGAATTGGTGGATCATGGAGGGAAGCCAGACGCATCTGCCAGAGCAAATGAAACATGAGCTCGCAGATTCGTCAGGTTCCCAGGCTAGGTGGTGGTGGTACATTTGCAAAAAATCGATGCATTACGTTGTCTAGCTTCTTCTGTCAGTGAGTTAAAGAGCTGCCTGCCTGTCTGTAAGGCTACATGTCTGTATATGTAGCCTATATGTAGACATGTCTACATGTCTTTTAGCGTTCACACTATGGCAGAATTCTGATAGACAGGCTGAGGCAGTGACGAGTGAGTGGAACCAAAGAATAGCAATAGTCCAGATAACAAACGTTACATAATGTACATTGTGCTTACCTGTAAAGGAGAAAAACGTCCAACTCAGCATCAGTTTTAATTCCTTCAGGTTCCTCCTTCTTTCAATATCAACACCAATGTTTATTCTTGTTTTTGACCTTGCTCTACCAAAGGCAATTTGGGAAGCATACCAGAGTTTTTCGGTCTTATGACTAGCTGCTCCACCATATTTTACACTCCGCACACATCGTTGGGGGAGGCGGAGCTGGTTGGGCCTGGATGGTTATAAGGGAGGGAGGGGCTCCAGCTATAGGAGAGGAGGTTTTTTTACGGCCCGTAAAAAATACATTGAGCTGAATATAGGGGACAACAACAAACCAAATTGGGAATGAATAGATTTGACGTTCGTCCCTCTACCATATCGTTTGACCTACTGAGAAGATTGTACACTAGATTAAAGTGAAAATTGTACATAGGCTGCCTTTAATTGCTGGCATAGTATTTTATAGGTTTCAGATGGCTCTGGCTAAAGAGGATTTGGCAAGTGGGATTGTGTAGGTTGCCTGATCAGTCTCTGGGTCGCCTGGCTGATGCTGGGTGTCTAGATTTTGTTCAACATACACTCTTGGGATGAGACACCTAGAGTTGTTATATTAAAGGCTGACTTAACAGCATCAGAAGTGGCAGTAAAGTAGTGACAGTAGACATTTCCCCCCATGATAAAATGCCAATTACCAAATGACAGCTCTACACTGTATTGATAGTCGACAGTTGCTATGCAGATGTGTATATGGCCATAAAACATTTTAGTAGTGTTTATGAGAGTGTTTCAATAGTGTATGTGAGAGGTCTTTTGTATCCTCTCTTTCCCTACACTTCTCTCTCATTTGGGGAGGGCTTTTTGTCATACCAAAATGCATCCAACTGTTTCTCCTCAGTCTCCTCCTCCTCCTCTTTGTCTCCTAATTAATATCCAATAAACTCCTACTTAATATCCAATAAACTCCATGATGACTTTGAATGATCATTCAGTGGTCGTAATTTAAATGTCACTCATCTCAATCGTTTTTCTCAAGAGTGATACACTACCCAAAATCAAAACATTAATTAAAAGGCAATTTTCTCAGTCCTCACCAGGATGACACTGGCTGCAGCTGCTTCTCTTCTGAGTTTGGAAAGAGCAGAAGAGAGGAGAGAAAAAAAAGAGGCAATGGGAGGAAGAGGAAAAAGAAGTGGAGTACAAACTGCATGTGCATGTGTCTGCAAATGGTATCTATGTACGCCCACAGAATGAGCGTGTGTGGAATATGAGTGCCCACTAGTGTTAGAGGTGGAGATGTTTGAGGCAGGAATGTACAACGCCCTGCAGCATCAGGTACTGATAGCGAGGATCAGATTACACACCAATGTAATCACTGCAAAAACTGCTATCTTAAATGGTTATGTCTCGCTGTTGGCATTTTGTATGCCAACATTTCCAAATGACTGAGATACCAACGAATACCTTGAAATACACGAATACCTTGAAATACACAATGTAAATTAAATACTGTGAGAGCAAAGATCAAGCACAAACATATACTTTATGATTACATTCTGTATGGATACATTAGAAGAAAAGAGACACGGGTATGCAAGTGGATGAATGCACACACATCACAGACACAAACATACACCAATTTAATTATTTCAAAGACCAACCTGTACAGGCGACACAGCCCCACAATCTACCATGGAATTTCAGCAGTGGCAAGGCAAACTTAAAAATGGATCCACATACATCACTAATTAAAATGTTTTTCAACATATACTTGCTTTTAGATTTTAAGATTTTGCTATGCAGGTATAGAAAACTGGGTATATGTGTCCATCCTCCCTGCAGTTCTCACCCATTTCTCTGCCTATTCTCTCTCTCTCTCTCTCAACAAAAAACAAATGTGTCTGGGTTTTCATGGGATCCATGATTATTCCCATTTCACTATGGAAGTGCATTCGCTCATCATTATAAGGAGAAAATGGCAACGCAAGCCGCCAAGTTCTGATAAACACATGAATACATGAATATATGAGTGGGTGCCGTGGCAGAGCAAATGTGTTGTTGAGTGGAGAGGTTTGGGCCTGAGCTGTTTACATTGTAGAAAGCAGTGGTGGAGAGCTGCTCTTTTATGGTTTCTGTGGAAAACTGTGTCTAGAGGAAGAGCCTCTCTCGTGGATACCATTAAACCCCTCTTCCTCCCAACCTTTGTTTGTATGTACACATTTTATGAAATACAGATGGAAATCTCCTCATTGAGGGGAAAAGCAATCAATATGATAATTTGTGTATTTTCCATTCACCTGCAAATATAGCAACACTGCACTGTGTTTATGTTCCACAGAAGAGTAATTCATTTTAATGTGTCCACTGAGAGTATTTCTCATTGTTTCTCCATTCTGACTGACATAAGACAACACAGACATCCTTTCATTATTTTGAGCTATATTGAATTTCAGTACCCAGTATATTCAAGACAGTATTTGTAATAGGCTTTGTTATAGGGCTGCACATTTGCCTTGTCAATCTGGCTCCACACTGTAAAACAGCAGCTTTTTTTTGAAGAAACCATCATGATGATTTATACCCTCTCATAAATGCACAGTAAAAACTACAAGGTTAGTCAAGGGCATTCAGCCTTCCAGCCTGGCTCACTGTTCGAGGTGAGAACAGCCCTGTCCCTAAACAGACACATGCACACACGCACACACACGCGCGCACACACACACACACACAACCCCAATCCCCTCCATATCACATTTTCCAAATATCCCATGATGCAATGACTCCATGACCCTGATGTGCTCCACTATGTAAGTGTGTTTTCATGCATGTATGTGGTTGTGGTTCTGAAACTTCAGAGGACATTTTCAGGATAAAGAGTAGAGTGCAAAACACAGAAACATGCTCTGCCCATATTTGCACGTCAACTCTGCAGTGGAAGTGCCTCCTGGTGACTATGATGTATTACATGTCACTGGAAGATATCCCCACGGAATACTAATGCAAGCATCTGTGAAAATTGTGGCAGTATTTGTGCTGGGTTTTGAAAAAAATGAGATGGTTTCAGAGAACATAACTCTGTGAGGTCTTCTTGTATTTTACTTTGAGTGGGTTAGGTTTCATGATAGTGCTATATCTGAGAAGTTGGTTGGTTGTGTGAGAGACTGAGGCTATAAAATAATTGTGATACAAAGTGTGTAATTTGATGTTAAAGATGAGGGCAATATTTTTTTCAGCCTGTAATTTATGCCCCCTCAGCTGTGGCCAGCCTCAGAAGGACACTGAGAGGATCTGTGGTGATGGGAGGTCTTAAACTCCATCTGACCCTCAAACCCGCCTGAAAAAGTTCATTCAGTGTTGTTACATTAGATATGCAACTTGTGGTATGTGTGTGTTGTTGATGGTGGTGGGGCATAATCATGGTGAGGGAATAGGAAGAGGTGGGAGTACAGCAAAGGATAAAGCAGAACTCAGATTTGTCAATCTAATGATTTGCAGTGCAGGTTGCCTGATGTGCCTGAACAAGGCAGAATGTATGGGCATCATGTCTAGGCTATGCAGCATGTCTTATTGTCTGCTACCATCAACTGAGTGGCCATTAGAGGAGTTACTATGGTTATAATGATAAACACTGCAATGGAAACAATTTATCTTTCATGAGAGGCAGACAAAATGTATATTAAATATTTATAGATTTTTTCTTTTCACAAAATATAGAAAATATGAACACTAAACTTACAATTTAAAAAAGAGCCAAATTGCGCTGTTTGGTGTGTATTTATCTGTTCTTGCTCATAAGTTAATTCACAATTTAACACACTGAAACATAGGCCTGCAAGATCCAGATGAAAATGAGATTCTTAATTAAATGACTTTCCAGATGAGGTCTAGTCTTCATCCTAGAACTGGGACGACACCGTACCACATATATCAATGACTTTCACTTATATAATACATGATATTGATTTTAACCCATCAAAAGCTACCGCATTCCAAAGAGCACTCTGGGAGACGGTCACTCAGGAGGGGAGTTAGCCATCGGTGGTGACTTGGATTCAGAGTAATGAGTGTGGATTAGAATTCTCTAATTGATCTGCCTGGGACGTCCTCTTTACAGTCTAATTCGGGTCAGCTTGCAACCTGCCTCTCGCCTGGGCTCCGGGGCAGCTATGGCTAATCGATGCCATGACCCAGGAGAAATGAGCCTGTCTTTGCAGCACTTGATCCAAACCAAATTGCAGCTTGTCCAATATTTTTACACTGAAGTCATTGGTGGAGCACTAGGGAAATTCAGCATTGGGACATTTTGGTTTGGGGATTTTTATGAATACATTTTGGAAACATACAGATCCCATGTGTGCAGCTAACACTAAAGAGAAGGGTGGGACATGTAGGACATGTATTTAGTATGCTTGCACCAGATTATTAACAGTCACCTACCAACAAGAGCCACGACAGAGATGCACAATCTCTGCCAATGTTCATTTTTCTTAAATTTTTCATGACTCTGTTCAGTATGTTTTGGAAAAATGGTGTACAAAAACCATACTTCTGTGGTATGCAAACATTCCCTGGTCATATTGTTTAAGTAACTTTGCCCATTTCCAATTTTCAATAAATGGAATGCTTATAGGTTACATATGTAAGTCAAGGTGTCAATATATGAGTGCAATGCTGGTTATGGGAAGTGTGCCTTCACAGACCCTGTAGTCTTTTTATAATCTGGAGTATGGAGGCATACAAAATTCAATCAAATGGTTATCATAAAAATCATAGCTGCAACCTATGATGTGCTACCATCTCCATATATAACGGCTAATCAGGAGAACCGGGAGAAATCCCGGTGGGCCATGAGTTTGTGGACTGGTTGGACGCGTCGGGAGGTAACCGTCTTATAATAAACCAATTTTGACGTGATGCATGAATTGACTGCTGACTGTCTGTGTGGTTTCACCGGCCCGCTTTCTCCGTTTCTGTGTGTGTGAGACTGGCAGTAGTGTACAATCACACACAGACATGGACACACATACACACAATGCTGCTGACATGTCCCTCCACATGCACAACAAAATCCACCTGTAGGGAGGGGGGTGGGTGGGGGCCAAACCCAGGTTTATTTTACAATGTGATTGGTCAGATCCTGATGAAATGACAAGTTCAAGAAGTCTAGCCTTAGGTTGGATTGTACACAAAATGGCAAAATGGAGAGAAAACAGGGAGCTGAAAAAGTGCTAATAAACGTTTATTAAAAAAACTGCAACAGGATGCAGAAAAATACGCTAAACTGACCGACATGTTTTATGTGTGTTTTGTTTGCAGCCAACATAATAATGATGAAGATGAGACATGTAGACAGTGGACTAAAACTGAGATATTATATGGCTTGCATTGCACAACATTGTTAGTGCTGTGCTGTTAAAGGATTTGTTGGCCTATCTATAAATATTGCACTTTTAAGAGCAAAATGGTTATAATATGGTCATCTAAGAAGTGATATGCAACAGTGCACTGACTTTGCAAAGTCATTAATGATCTATGTCGTGTTCTGTAAGAATCTAATTTGTTGCTGTTATTTTTTGTAGTCACTGAGCAGAGTTTGCCAGTAGGCCAAATTATTAGCCCCTTTCACACATGAAACCCGTAAAATTGCCAGATACATGTTTCCGGTAAAGGTAGCAGTTTCTGTTGTTCACACAAGACATGCCTTTCTGCTTTTTTACCGTAATACTACCATTCACTCAATAGTGGCAATACCGTTAAATTCCTCTGTTGTCATTTCCCAGAAATTACATTTAACCTTTGCGCTGGAGTCACTGCAGTTTGAAAACATGACGCTTGGCACAGTGCAATGCTGCCATTTATTCTACTCATGTTTGGGACATTTTCGTGGCAGATGTCAATGTTATTGTAAGTTTTCAACTCATGACGACTTCGACAAGAAAGACTGAAGATGGAACGAAGTCCTACGTCTTGTGCCGTTAATGTTATGGCATTGTTCACACATACTGTCGATACGGAACTGTACCAGAAATGTTACAACATCTTGAGCAGTGAAATTGGCAGAACTGATTTGCCGGCATTTCGACACCAGCTCCATTTCACACATGACACCTGTGCCGTTAAATTTACGGAACAGGCTGCATGTGTGAAAGGGGCTATTGATGAGGTAGTGCCAGGAGGATCCCTGAGGACAGGAGAGCAAGAGCTGTACCAATGTTAGTAGAAGTGCACTGCAGTATGCAAACTGCAAAGACATTTTAATACCACTACTACTACCACCACCACTATTAGTACTACCACCAGTCGTAATTTGTATTAAGTTGAATAGATTCAAAGGGCAGAAAAAGAAAAAAAGAAGACAATATAAAGGGAATAGGGTTAGGGGGGGAATTAAATAAGACATAAAAAACAACAAAAAACAGAATTGCAAGTTTCAGTAGTTTTGATCAAAAAGGTGTTTTTGTTTTGTGTTCATGTTAAATTAGTAGTAATCTTACTGATTGATTTTGTCATACATTTCACCCAGTTTTAGTTGGGTCAGGGTTTTACACGCACGCACGCACGCACGCTTGCGTGTACGCCATGGGGCAAATAGCGGAGTGGTCCGTTTCTGAGGCATATTGATTAACAATTAAATCAATCTTTTGAGTGTCAGTTTTTGATATGTATGCCATTTGTATATACTGAAGGAGGAAGGCATTGTCAGACCCCGTTTTTGACCAGTCGCTTCTTGCTGCACAGGGATTCATTTCTCATTGAACTCAGAAGAGAAGGGGGCGGGGTTTGTTTCTGTTCCTCAGTCTGTCACACACGAAGCCGCAACAGAAAGCGAGAAAAAGAGAGAGAGAGTTGCTTGTTTGTATGCTTGTATGTTTGCTCCGGTAATAGTGTTAACGATTTTGAGGACTAATTGAGCATTGGTGAGGCACATTTTTCGTTGTTCCTTGTCCCAGCGGGTCTGCTCCTCTGCTCTGCTGATAGACTGGGGGAGTTGGTTTGACTGGGAGTGGATTAAGAATCCCTGTCCTCTGAGTCTGTTCAGAGGACAACATTTTTTATTTATTTTGTATGTATATTTATTTATATAATGCTATTTAATTTACACTTTTCATCTCAAAAAATGTTTTCCCAGCCCATAAATGTTCAGTGTCCCCAGTGAGGAGTGGGGGTTGGTGGTGGAGTTCATCCAGTTTGCATAGAGTAGTTAAGAGTGAGAGTGAAGAAATATATTTTGATTCATAAAGCAATTTTTTCAGTTAAAATAAATATATATATATATATATATATATATTTGCAATTTTGCCTTTATTGGACAGATCAAAGTAGAGAGAGACAGGAAAGAAGGGGGATGACAAAGGTTCTGGGCCAGACCCAAACCCGAACATTGCGCCCACATGGTACGGGCCCCAGACCACTGAATCACCAGGATGTCTACTGTCCCCCAGTGTTCATACAGTTCATACTAGCATACAATAAATTCAGGGAGGAGATTTTTTTTCTTGTTAGTATTGTTTATGGCTGTGTTTATAAAAGCCTATGTTTATGGTTACATAGCATCTAGGTTGTTGTTTTTTAGGTTGCTGTTTTTATACTTAATTTTTATTGACAGATCATTGTAAAACCACGAGTTTAATGCTTTAATACCTCAACAATAGAAATGGCAATGATTACAAGGAGAGAGAAAAAATGTTTGGAGATGTTTCTGTCTAAACCACACCCACTTCAGGTTTAAGCCACGCCCACTTCCAAATGTATCTGAATCCTATAATAAATCCTATAATAAAAGAGAGAAGGCAACAGGAAGTGTCTGTCAGCAGAAATTGTGTTCGCCCATAGCTTGGCCATCTCACGTGAAATCGCGCTGAAACTTTCAGGACATGTAAAGAGCTC